>JARHVA010003248.1:1252500-1335000 GCA_037957365.1 Torreya grandis
GGTGCTAGAATTACCAAATCTAGGACATTAGAAGCATCTTGTTTGTTGCAATTTTATGGAGTTATGGATTAAAATTTTTAGGGGTGTATTGTGGTGGTTTTTTTAGTTATCTATAAGTAATTTTATACTCCTCAAGACATCAAGGTTAGATACATAAAATTGTATAATTCATATTTTTGTTCAGAGCAAAATATAGTCACCCTTATGGTGCTTTTTACGAGTTTCTTGGGAGGAATACTTCAAAGTTAGTTTTAGTTTATGTTTGATTCTATATATCTTGTTACTTTATGAATGTTTTACATTTTAAAATCATTTTACAGGACTAAAAATCAAACTTCATTAGTAAGACGAGATTCAAAAGTTTACGTGCAAAAATTGTCAAATTTGGGTTCTAGCTTGTGAAGAAATTATTAGTTCGATGTAGTTATCTAGTTATATTATCCTAAATTATGTGGAAAGGGTTTGAAAAGTATTGTTATACTTTGGATTTTTAGTATTAGGAATAAAATTTCAAATTATTTATTTTGGGGACATGACAAAGAAATAATTTAAATTTATCATAAAACAAGTTTTCTTTTGATTGATTCATAATTGACCTCTTTCATTTTTTGCTTGTACAAATGATGAGTAATGATATGGGTACCCTAATTGGATCACAACCACCTGAAATTGGTGATACATTTGTTTCTAATGTCTTATATCTCCTCAAAACCACTTGATTTAGAGATAGAGACTAGTGAGAAAATGAAGTAAAATTATCTTTTATAACTTTAAGTAATGATACTCTACATCATATTTATATTTGTATGCACGTCACTAACTTTATATGTATGATTCATATAATTTTCCATCACTGATATATTTGAGGTCATGAAATCTTAGGTATCCCCTTAGGTGACATGTAGTAAGTCCAAAATGAACTTGTTGAAAATGTTTGTCCTTAAAAACTCTATCATTTTCCATACATCATTTTAATGCAATATTTTCTAATTTTTATATTATGAAACCATAATAGTTTTATAAGGTTGTGTCACAAAAATTTTATCCTTCAAAAATTGAGAGGAGAGTCTCTCCCTATAATTAAACATATAACACCCAAATTTAAACATCTAAGGAAATGATGTGTCTTTTATTTGAAGGACTAAGTAGAAGATGAGCTAGTTATAGTCTTAGGGGTAATTGTAGGTGTAATTTATTTTATATGTTGATCTGTACAATTTTGTATGCTTATATGGACCCATTTGTATACCTATATGGCCCATTTATATGCCTATATGGTCTAAATTTTATATATGTATGGCCCATTTTGTTTGTCATTATGGCATAATTTGGATACATATAATACTATCTGACATATCTATATCAATCATATACTATTATGATTTGTGTATACAAATTTAATTTTTATATGTTTATAATATTTTTGTTGTTGTTTTACATTATCCTTCTTGGAATTATTTATAAATGAAAAAGGTTATTGTGGCATGGTTATGCCTATGAATGGATAACTAATGGTTAACTTTCATGATTTTTGTTTATAAACTATGCCTATAAAAAGAATATAGTTATGGCATATTTAGATCAACTTGATAAGCTATTTGTGATGATATTTGTGACATGTATCTTGAAAACCAAAGATAATTGGAATGTAATTTAAAACCATCTAGGTGAACTATAAGATCATGTAGTTGCATGTGAAATTCCTCTAAGCACCCCATAGAGCTTTCTCTTCTAATTCATGACAAGGAATAAACAGAGACACATTTTCTCTCAAAGTGAAAAATTACCTTAGGGAGAAAACATTGGTCAGTGTAAATGCAAGATAATGGATAAAAAATGGGGGGTGGGGGATTAAAGTGCCACTTTATTTTTTTGAAAATAATAATAGTTTATTTTAAAGATAATTTTAGAGACACTTGGAATAATATCTTGACAATAATGTAAGAGTATGGATTATGACATTCTAAATGTCATTTCTAATTTTTCCAATACCTAGATGATAAAAGTGTGTGAAATTGATGAATTTATGACAATGTATTGGCACTTTTTTTTGAAAATACAAGGAGACTACATGCATATAGACACTTTTTTGAGTAAATCAATGAATTATTTTATGAAATTTCATATATGGATAGATGGAATATTGAATATTGGTGAGAATATATATTTTTTAATTTGTTAATACACACACACACACACACACACACACACACACACACACACACACACACACACACACACACACACACACACACACACACACACACACACACACACACACACACACACACACACACACACACACACACACACACACACACACACAATAAAATTTGATTAATCATATGTGTTATCAAAGACAAAAAAACTAGTTTTGGAGGAAAAGCATAAAAGTCAAGAGATAAACATATTGAAAGGGTGTACACCCTTTAAAACACATTTTTTAGAGAGACTATAAATATTTTGATAATTTTTAATTAAAGGGCATACACCCTTTGTATTAGGGCTTATGCCTTTTGCAGTACAAGGGGTATACACCCTTTAGCAAAGGGCGTACACTCTTTGGTTTTATATGTTGTTTATTTGTAATGTAGTTTGTTTGTGTATATTTAGTTTACATTTAATTTATATTTAATTTTATATTCTTATAATTTAAATTTATTTTACTAAATATAAAAAATAGGGGTACTTTACATCTTCTAAAGTTGATTCTAGAGTTGTAGGAGTTACCGTTTAGAAATAGTTTTTTAAAATCCATTCTAGTCAATACATAATCTCTAGAATTTTAGGACTAGAAACTAGCTAAAATATTGGAGTTATTAAGCTCTAAGTTTAGTTATGAATGTCATCGATTGAGATAGAGTTAGGGAGACATATATAGAGATAGGGGCTTAGGTATGGATTGGTTGAGATAGATATGGGGCCTATGCTAACATGGATGAAACATCTATGTAATATGATTAGATGGAACATTAATGAATGCATCAAACTATATCAACTAATACATCCAACCCTTGATGAAAATACAAAAAAAACCACATTTGCTTCTTTCTTTTCACTTTCATCTATCTAGGTTTTAGGGAATTTATCATATATTAAAATAAATTCAAAGGAAGAGGTGTGTTGTGGGATAAACCTTTGAATAAATTTTTTACCCCAATTTTAGTGTATATGCATAGATATACTTTCACTAATGAGGATATGGGAGAGAGATAAAATTGAGTCTCTCTAGTAGCCTCATACATTGATATAAAGATAGAGTGAGTACCACCTTACAATTTTCATTCCATGAATGTTTGTTTCAATAAAGAATAGAAATAACCTAAATCATAAGATAATTTACACCCAATTTTTAATCCCTCATTAATGAACCTAAATATGCATAGGTTCTAATATAGATAGATAAGGTTAAACATACATGTTACTACCTATGATTGTGCACTCGATGACCCTAAATAAAATTAATGTTATTTCCTATATACCACCTTGATCGGTACATCATATATACTATTCACTTTTTGATAATTTCCACATTCACTTGCTAAACATTCACTCATTAAAAAATTATGTTGATGCACTTACTCAACCCTTATTTATTGGATAATCTATCTTTATTTGTAGGTGGGTTGAGTATGCCCATCTAGTAAAGTATATGAAATTTAGTCCATACATGATCTCTCTCACCTATCTATATCTACATAATGAATTATAAATTTACATTTGGATATCTTAATTAAAATAGAAAATGACATCATCAGTGAACCAAATATTTGACCCTTTAAGACCGACCTTGCCTTCTCATATATATTATATAAGGTTACCATGCTCAGACAACTATTCCCATATCATATGCATGGTATAGGTTATAATGTCATCAATCCTCATTGTCTCTCACCATAAATAATCAATCCCTCATTAACTCTCATCATCCTTCATCATACCTAGTCACACCCTTATTGGCCCTAATGTACCTCATCATCCCTAATCACTTAATAAGCCCTAATCATCCCTAATCAATCCCTCATCATCTATCATCATACCTAATCACTTTATCATGACATGTCATCATCTATCATCATACCTAATCAATCCCTCCTCATCCCTCCTCATCCCTAATTAATCCCTCATCAACCCTAATCATTTATCATTATACCTAGTCACTTCTTCATCATACATCATCATCCCTCATCATCCCTAATCACTCCCTCATCAAACCTCATTATCTACCATCATCCTAAATCATTACCTAATTATCCCTTATTATCCCTAGTCACTTTATCATTATCCCTAATCATCCCTAATCACTCTTTCCTCATCTCTCCACATCCCTCATTATCTCTAATCATTCCCTTATTTGTCCTCATCATCCCTAATCACTCTTTCATCATCCCTCATCATCCCTCATCATCTCTAATAACTCTCTCCTTATCCATCATCATCCCCAATCACTCCCTAATTTACCCTCATCATCCCTCATCATCTGTCATCATTCCCTCATCATCTATCATCATTCCCTCATCATCCCTAATCATTCCATCCAATACCTTGATTATGGGTGTAGTAGATTCCTATTATGACCAATTAGATTTTATTCCAATTATAAATTTTACATCATTAAATAAGGCTCAAATAAGCTCTTATTAGACTCATCATATTTCACTTAAATAAAGAACTCAAAGATATCATATGATTGTCTAGTGGGATTTAAAGATATATATGGTGATCCACACTCTAACCAGGGAGAGAGAGTGTATCCAGAGCCTTAGTCTAGAATAAGTAGGTAGGAAAGTGAGAAAATGGTGGGATGTAATTTTATTACTTACATAAATATATATTGGGATGTGGGCATATAAAAATACCAATCCTATACTTGACAATCCCAATCCCAACCCCATAATTGATTTCTCATTTTATATATATGTCATTGAGAGTTTTTATATATTAGAGTGGATTATAAAATAGATAGATAGGTGGTCACTAATTTGGTATAGTGTGTTTAAATCTGGTAGGATTGGTAGAGTGTGTTTCCCAACACAAATAGATATATACCCAACCCAATATATACCCAAATTGATTTATGAAGGGAAGGAAGGGCATATGCCTTAATCCAGTCTATCAAGGAGGGGATACTTAGAACTTGGGCAATACCTAGTAGGCCTTAAAGGTCAAACTAGGCCCCCACCATAATTTGAGTATGCCCTAGTTACCAATATATTAAATCATGGGATAATATAGAAAATGGGGTCCTCACCATATATATATTAGGGGGAACCATTATGAAGTCACTATCTTAATCTCAAGATTTCCCTACCTAAAAAGGAAAGGGAAGCTTTCCATACCTAATTCATCTATTCCAATTAGTAAAGTAAGAGAAGCTTACATTATTGATATCTAGATTTGATTCACCCAATATCATATCAAGGGAATCTTTCCTCCTTGATAGATAGCAAGGGAGTAAGGCATAAATATCAAGGGAAATTTGCCTTACCAATATATAACTCTACTTTGCTTCTAGATTAAGGCATAACTATCAAGGGAAGGTTACTTCATGATAGATAAATTTTATTTTATTGTTTTATAAATATTGGAGTTATATTCCTAAATAATAAAGGGGTTGAGCAATATAAACCAGTAAATAAATATGAAAGAATTAACCTACTAATTTGTATAAATAGATTGTATTTTTGCTTTTTTTAATTATAGTAGGAAATTAGAGAGATTAAAACTTAGCTTACTTTAATTAGTCTAGATTGAGACAAGGTCTAATACTAGAAGGGTAGGACTGAGAAACAAGTCTCTAGACTTCATTTCTTGATTGGACTAGAGTGCTGAAAATAGGACACCTTGCTATCCAATGCTGTTGTCCTGAGGCTAAAAGTTTTTTGGGTTCTATTTGAAATGTTTATGTTACCCTGTCATTAAAATTTTAGGGTTTTGGACCTCTCAGAGCTTTTTGTGTTCCTATTTTAATCATCAAAACCCTTAAGAGCTTCTGGTGCTTAAACTTGAATACAAAATTGGGAAAGAAAGATAAAAGGGTTAGTGTGTAAAGGATACACTAGACACACTTCACACCCTGTGTATGGGCACACTACCTACATACTAATACTTTGAAGAGGGATAAATCTAATTTATTTCTCCCATTAAAGTGATAGTACATATTGTGTATGATCAATGTAACTAGAATGCAAAATTGGATGTTGCTGTATGTAAAGAATGGAGAGGAGTGCTTAAGTGTACTTGCTTGTATTCTTGCATCTCTCTTGTAAATGAGTGCCAACTCTTATAAATTGAATTTGAATGGCCTTTTATAGGGAAACTAATGATTATGGGTTAAATTATTTTATGAGGTTGATAGGGAAAAAGATAAGGAACCAGAAGAATTTGACCATTAGAGGCTAAATTGAACTTAGACAACAAAGCTGAAAATAAGACACCCTAGGTTCTAGCGCTCTTCTTCTATTTGAGAAATATCTTCCTAAGAGGATGAGACCTATGGGGATGAATTTGGGCGTGAAAGGGTTACTTGGGTTTGAAAGGGCTAAGTATAAAAAGCTTTGGATGATTGGGAATCAATGAAAGAAGTAGCCTAGAAGGGTTGTGTGAGCCAATAGGAGGACCTATGGATTAGGTGTCTTAGGCATACTAAAGTTGTACAATTTCACATTTTACATTACTAAATTTATCCCCCCTTTATTATAGTGATGTAGCAAAGTAAAATAATAATATAAAAGAAAATAAGAAGCATACCTAAACTTACATGTAAGGGTGAAGCTCATGAAGCTATGTGATGCTAGATATGCATAATGAGAGCACACTATGAATTATGAATCTAAAATGAAAACATAAAGTAGATAAATTCTTACTAGATACTCTATATCTAAAATAATAATGTACAAGAGCTAAGTAAAAGGAAGAAAAAGGAATGAATACATCTCACTAGGTACGTGAACCAATACAAAACTTGTGATGCTAGAATGTATTGGATGTTGTTGAGTGTGTGTTGAATCAAGAGTAATATCATGAATGGAGCTGAGTGCTCAATTCTATAGACATGGCTCAAAAATACAAAGGTTATCTCTTTAGCTCCATCATCACCAATTATGTGAATCTAACAAATCATACATGTGTTAATCAATGTCTGAATTATGTGTCCAATCCCTCTTAATAGGTGGCTCAAGAATACAAAGGTTAGCTAGACCTTTGGCTCCATCATTGCCCCATGAAGTGAAGATATAAAGTAATAATGGTATAGAATAGATCTCATATGAGATGGATCATGGAGCCCATGGATGTGCTGGAAATCTAACAATGTGGCATGGATAACCTTGAATGTGTGATGGAAACTAAGCCACTCTTGGCCATTTCAAAAGATGGAGGTTGGACTTGTATGAAAACCTCTTTGAAACTGATGCAAAAATGCTTATGTGAAATCTAACTCGAGAACTCAGGTACTCAAAAATCTAAACTTGTATGAAATTTTAACTCAAATGTGATGCTAACCACATACAAATGGAGTAAGGCATGCAACTATTGAGAATGTTTGGGTATAAACTAAACTCAAAAAGAAAAGAAGATCAATGTGTTGTGCACATTTCCCCCAAATCATTGATGTTTGGAACATGGATTTTAATTTTGAATTTATGCCAACTACTTAATCTAATATGAAATTGAGAACCATCATGCCACACATGATAACCCATTGTATCTGAGAAAACTATACTAAAATTATTGAATCCTACTAATCTAGAAGTGCAAAAACTATCCCTAAACTAAACTTTTTGCCTATTTATAGAAACCATTAGTGTTTTCCAACCTAGATAAGAGTGCTAACATGTGGACACCCCTATTTTTGGCACTAATATCCATTTTTGGCATTATTATTCAATGTGAAAATTGACTGCTGATCTGAAACTATCACTATTTTTCTACTCTAGTTTGATCAGTTTGACCTCTAGATTCAGTACTGAGTGTTCTAAATGCTATTATTTTGAATATTATGAGGTTTAATATGCATGAAAAATCCTTTTTTATGGCCCCTTTTTTGAGGGTATGAATGATGAACTTGTAATTACTACCCTCAGAAGAAAAGAGTCGTACAAGTGTGTTAAGCTGTATAAATGCAAGATATAACATTGAATATTTGACAAGATATTTCAAGATATAGAAATATTTGAATTGATATATTGTTAGATTAGTAGGGGTATGCTTAGATAGATATAACAATATAAGATCATGTGCATGATACTAAAGTGGACTGGTAATGTTAGATATTAGTTGTTAGTTTGTTAGTAAGCATGGAGGGATGGATCATGATGTCCATCATGACATCCAAAAATAAAGATAAATGCATGATTAAAATCATGGAATTACACATAGTGAGGAGCAAACAAGAATACAAAATAATAATAAATAAGTATACAAGGGTGGCTAAGGGGCCACACAAATAATGGACATGAACACATGTCACTCAAATTGGAAGACAAGCATACAAGGCATGTTCAAATGCCACATACACAATAAGTGGAAGAAGTAAAGCTAGCACAAGGGCCAAAATAACATGAAAGATTACAAACAAAGGACATTGTAATATGCCCTAGGCATAGACATGAATATATGTGAAGGACATTGGCAAATGTTCTAAGGCATAAACAAAATATAAGTAGGAATTGGAAAGTGCAATCGCACAAGCTATACTAAGCAAGGAATGAAAGTAAAATTAAGAATTGGAAGATATAAACACATCTAACTAATCAAAGAAAATGTGAAAGTATTCAAAACATGTATAGTACAAGACTAGGTATATGATAAGAAATACATCAGTGTTAGGTACTAGTGAAATGTCAATGTAGTAATCTATGTAATCTTAGTAAGAAATATGCATTAGTATGATAACTCAGAGTGTGTATCATAGGATAACATAACCTGGATGGTGTAGTCATGTATAATATGCCCCTAGTGGGTATGTATATTGATGTGTGTCTTAAATGTATAATTAGAAATTCCCCCTTGATGAGTAGAGTAAAGCAATCAAAGAGCTAGATGTCACTAGGCACACTCAAAAGAGATCAAGTGAAATGTGGTAGTGCAGATAAATCAACATACAATATCATGAAACAACAAATGTAAGTCTAAGCATGATAGTAGTAATGTAAACATGGATGATGTATACAATAAAAAATGTTTTTGGTGTTTTTGTATTTTTTTGAATGTTTTTGTATTTTGAAGTGTTATATTATTTTTATATTTTTGATAATATTTGAGCTATGTACAATCAAGTAGGAGATAATATGTACAATCAATGCTAGAAATAAATGATACTAACTAATGAGTCTCAGATGAGACTTCCTATCATGGTTTCCTGTATCAAATAATGGGATTGTGTGTGAGTATGAGGCATAATAGAGTGTCTGAGATTGTGTAGCTAAAATTTAAATACATTATAATTAATCTAAAATCTCTAAAGTGGAAACTGAATGTGGGGTCCCCCTATGACTTTAAGAAGTGAATGAAAATTTAGGGCTCTTAGGGACCCATCTGAAAGTAGGAAAAGAAGTTCTGTGAACAAGTGTTCTCTATGTAGCTATATGAGACCATAATATAACTGATCTAGGTGTGAACACTATAGCTAGAAGCTATCTAGAATCCTAAAACTATGGACGTGTATGAATCTTCTATATTGGTAATGTATGCTTTAACTATGGATTGATTAGAAGTGGAACCTATACTAAAAATAGAGGAGAAGCAAAAATTAGTGGGAGAACTGAAGCTGGTGATTGGAAGCTAGTAGATTTATCTAAATTGGGGAGTGGTGACTCATAAAGAACTCCACCAACTATATTAACTTGATTATCATGAATGAAATTCACACATCTATGAAATGTAGAAGGTAATGCCCTAAGTTTTTAAATCCATGGTCGACCAAGTAATATGCCAAAAAATCCTACACTGGGAACTATAGTGAATGGGGTGGCCATATGTGTAGGAACAACCTGTAGTGGAAGTATTATCTCACCCAATAAACTTTGAATATGCCCATTGAAACCACTGATAACTATGTTTCCTAGAGTGATAACTTACTTTGAATAACCCAAATGATGAAGTAGTGTGAAGGTGCACATGTTAAGACTGGAACCATTGTCAATGAGTATACTATGAATAGACTAATTATCAATATGTGCTCTGATAAAAAGTGCATTATAACCTATACTATCCTCCATAATCTCCTAATATAAAAATGATATTGAAGTCTTGGATGGAACTTTAGACTCATACACACCTATCATACCTCTCAAAGGATGTGCCTTGATTAAAGGTGTCTGGTATGTAGCTGGTTGAGGATGTGTATGATATATATGATGAACACCTGATTTGTCCTCTTTATCTTATTTTTAATGCTATGTAAATGGATCTGAAAATATTTTCAAAACTTTATCTTGTTTTATATTTATCTTTGGAGGCTCAACTGAAGTGCCCAAATCAAGTAGATTATCATCTATCAAGTCCTGTATAAACTGATGCATCTATTTATGGTATGGCCTAGTGCCCTATGAAAATTGTAAAATGGATGCTAATCATATCCCCATGGAAGAGGCTTTATTGGATCTACTTCTCAAATAGGAGGGAGAGTGATGAGGTTGCATTCCAATAATTAATATAATACCTTGGTATGAAGAACTGATAGATTGGTAAACACTGATGAGGAGGTGCTGATAAAACCACACATTAAGGGGGCTCAAAATCTGCATTAACTTTTGGTTGATTCTTATTCTTATTATCATTGATTTTGACCTTGTATGGGACTTTGATGTACTCTTATTAGTGGTGTTTGAGATACTAGAATACTTAAGTTTACCCTTTGAAATTAGCTTGAATTCTCTTCCTTTAAGTGTATGAAACAATTCAATGAAGGAAGATAATCTTTTGAACATAATAGATTCATGTAGTGCTGGTAAAAGGCTTTGTTCTAAAATGTCCTATAGCTCTTGATCAACCATGGGGCTAGTTAACTTAGATAGAATAGTCTTGTATCTAAGAACATAATCTATGAGAGGCTAATTTTATGTTTGTTTTAGTTGTGAAATATTTGCATATGAGACCTTATCACCAATGTTGATACTAAAATGTGCTAGGAACATGTTTTCTAAAGGATTGTATGCTATGACTGACTGATTTAGTAAACTATAAAACCATTATAAGGCATAATACTTTAGGCTTTGTGAAAAAAGTTTGGTAAGTAGCCAGTCATTGGGTACATAATCTAAACATGCTACATGAAAATATCTCAAATGTGTCTCTGGATCACCCTTGCCATCAAAAGAGTAAGCTTGGGTTGAAAAAATCCTTATGGTAAGGGTGTAGAAGCAATGTGACGTGCCAATGGTGTATGTAGAAGAGCAAAAGAATCCAGAGCCTACATAGGTCTAGTGGTACCTTTCTTAATATGTTTCACCTTGGATTGAAAATATCGTATCTCTTGCACAAGGGTTGTAAAATCAGGAGATAGGGATGTGCTTGCTACAGTTGGTGGCATAGAAGAAGGTTGGGCTGCTATAGGGGGTGGTTAAGACATAATTGCCCCCATAGTGTCATTTGAAACTATTTGCTTTATGGTTTGATAATATTTCCCATTGGTTAATTTTTGTTGTTCTTCTTGTAAAATTCTAAGCATGTCATCTTGTATATCCAGATGTTTGGTTAAGAGTTCTTGAAGTTCTTTTTTATCAATTTCATCAAAACTGGTATATTGAGCCATTGGTAAAGTAGAAAAGCATTTTGAAATGTTTTGTAATATGTTTTAATAGGCAATGTGATAGAAATGGAAAGTATTGAATATAATAAACACAAAGTCCAAAAAAATAGTGAATTAGAATTTGCACAAAAAGGATACTAAAGTACCAAATATGTAAGGTGATACCTCAAAAGCAAGTAGGTGCTAGTATATGCAACTAATTCTTTTTAGAAGTAATTGTGAAAAATAATATGAATTTTTGAATTTGAAATTGATTTTTTGAGTTAGGTTTTCAATTAAAAATGCAAAAAATGATTGGAAAAAAGTTGGAAAAATAACTGGGAACTAGTTGATGCAACTAGGGTTTGAATTTTTTTTTTCAAAATTAGTATGATAATTTGAAAAATTTGTTATGAATTGTCATAATTTAGCTTGAAAATTTTAAGAAAATTTTGAAAATGTTTCTAAAATTAGAAATATATTTTTCCTAGTGGTTTGAAAGTATTTGTATGCAAATAAGACCTAGTATGTGTAAAATAGGGCTTGGGTGATTTTATTATAAATATTTCAATTTTTTTAGTTTTATAATTTTTTAATTCAAGAAAAATTAGGAAAATATTGTAAAAAATTAGAAATAATTAGCCTAGGGTTTTTAGGGTTTTTGTGAAAAAATTTGAAGCATGTCAAGTTCACCAAATAGTTTATTGTTTTTGAAATATTGGAGTTATATTCCTAAATAATAAAGGGACTGAGCAATGTGAATTAGTAAATAAATATGAAAGAATTAACCTACTAATTTATGTAAATAGATTATATTTTTTCCTTTTTTAAATATAGTAAGAAATGAGAGAGATTAAAACTTAGCTTATTTTAGATGATCTGGACTAAGACAAGGTCTGCTACTAGAGGGGTAGGACTGAAAAATAGTCAAAAATAGGTCTCTAGACTTTTTTTCTTGATTGGATAGGAGCATAAAAAATAAGAAACCTTGTTTTCTAGCATTATAATCCTATTTTGGCCCTATTTTATTAAGGCTTAAATATTTTTGAGTTCTATTTAAAATGTTTGTGTTACCATGTCACCAAAATTTTAGGGTCTATGACCTTGTGGAGCTCGATGTGTGCCTATTTTAATCTTCAAAACCCTCAAGATCTCCTAGTGCTTGAACTTAAATGCAAACATGGGAAAGAAAGATAAGGGGTTAGTGAGTAAAGGATACACTAGATGCACTTCACACCCCATGTGTGGGCATGTTGCCTACATACCAATACTTTGAAGAGGGATAAAGCTAATGTAGTTCTCCCATTGAAGTGCTTGGTGCAATTTGTGTATGATCAATACAACTAGAAGGCAAAATTAGATGTGCTTTAGCTAGTTAGGGACTGGTGTAATGAATTAAGTAAGCTTTTATTAATATTTGAAGGCTGTATGCATAAAATTGAGAGAAGTGCTTGAGTGTACTTAATTGTATTAAGGCATATCTCTTGTAAATGAGTGCCAACCTTGCTAAATGGACTTTGAATGGCCTTTTATAGGGAAAATAATGATTATGGGTTAAATTAAATTGCATGAGGCTGATAGGGAAAATATAAGGAACCACAAGAATATGATCATTGGAGGCTAAAGTGAACTTAGAAAACAATGCCAAAAATAGGACACCCTAGGTTTTAGTGCTCCTATCCTATTTGGGCACTACTGTCTTAAGGGGATGAGACCTAGGGGGATGGATCTAGGCCTGAAAGGGATACCTGGGTCTGAAAGGGCTAAGTTCAAAAAGCTTTGGATGATTGGGAATTAGTGAAATAAGTAGCCTAGAAGGGTTGTGTGAACTAATAGGAGGACCTATGGATTCGGTGTCTTAGCCATACTAAGTTTGTACAATTTTACTTTTACATGACTACAACTTTATTCTTTACCTACCTACTTAATTATGTTCTACTTAATAAGGCAAGGGATGCTTGCTTCCTAATATATAGCTTAATTATTGTCCCACTTACTTTCCCTTTCAAGAATAGATTCTTAATTATTAAGGGATGTTTGATTCGTGATCTATATATTCTATTGCTACCTATTTAGCTTTTATTGTTGGTAGGGTAAGTTTTCTTCCCAGTAGATATAATGTGAAAGAAGTTTCAAATCATGTTATGTAATATGTCTATACCATTGAGTATTCCCTACCTAATTTACCTAATTGAATTTCCCTACCTACTTTACCTACTTGAGTATGCCCCACATAATTTAATAAATAATCCATTTATTGATTTTGGGTATGCCCTACCTAAATTCCCAAGCCATATATTTATCTCAACTATACCCTACCTACTTGAGTATGCCCTACTCAATTGAATACCTAAGCCATATCTTGATCTTGAATAATCATATCTATTAGTGACCATATCTATCTAACCTAAGCCATATATTGAATACTTAATACATAATTGAATACTTGATTAATTGATTGATTCATATCTTGAAATGAGAGGGGGAATTATCATATTTGTAAATTAGTAGACATGACATTATCAGATCAAGGGATAAAGGAGAGGGTACATTATCAATGGATTCTTGGAAAGCAAAATATGGGGCATTATCATAGATGTAAAGAAAGGAGAGGGGAATTCTCACCTATATAGATAAAGATGTGACTAGAGATAATCATGAACAAGTGGGAAACCATTACACCCACCATCAAAATATTGGAAGGAGTGATTAAGGATGAGGATGGATGGGAAAGGAATGATTATAGATGAGGAGGTATGAGAAAGGAGTGACTAGGGATTATGAGGGCCAATGAGAGAGTGATTAGGGATGATGAGAATCGAGGTGGCAGTGACTAGGAATGATGAGGTAGTGACTATGGATGATGAGGGATGATAAGGGAGTGATTAAGGATAATGATGGCCAATGACAAAGTGCTTAAGGATGATGTGGGACAATGAGGGAAAATTATGGTGTGACTATGGACTATGAGGGATGATTATGGCTAATGAGGGAGTGGTTAGGGATGATGATGGATGATGAGGGTCAATAAAGGAATGATTAGGGATTATAAGGGAGATGAGGGATGATGAGGGATGATGAATATCAATGATGGTGTGTTTAGGTAAAATAAGGGTAAATGAGGGAGTGATTAGGGATGATTATGTAGGATAAGGGATGCTCAAAGATAATGATGGAATGAGTAGGTATGATGCTAGTTGATGAAGGAATGATTAGGGATTATGACTGATGATGACAATCAATGAGGGAGTTATTATGAGTGATGAATAATGATATTCAATTAAGAGTGACTAGGGATGATGAGGGATGATAAGGACCAATGACAATGTGATTGTGGATAATGAGATATGATGAGGGATAATGAGGTTTGATGACAGAGTTATTAGGGATGATGAGGATTGATGAGTAAGTGACTAGTGTTGATGAGGGATGATGAGGGATGATGAGGGATGATGAGGACTAATGAAAGAGTTATGGTTGATATTTAAGGATGACATCATGTCATAATGAACTGTTGGATATACCAAAGTGTTTCCAAATGGAGGGTTATTTGTATTTCAATGTATACAAGTGATTTCTTCAATTTGTGCTTGATAGTGGAGAGGGATATAGTGATATAAATTATTTTGATATGAGCCTAAGAAAATAAAGTTCAAAATCATTCCCCTCTACCAAAAATAGTAGTTATAGTGGTGGTAATACATCCTATGTGAGTTTGGAATGCTACAATATGACTCTTTCTTATGTGAGTTAGGGATAAAGTAGTCAAGCCATGCATGTGTGAGATTGGAATTAAATTATGCACAGATTGACCCATTTGTTTGAAAGTTGTTTCAAATTTAACATTTTTTTTTGAATGAATCTTGATTGTTATTTCAATTCCTTATTTTTTGATTGGAGTGTATTAGGGTGATTAGCCTCATTCATGGATATTAGATTAGATAGGGCCATAATGGATTATTATAGGGAGATTGTCATATGATTTACATCATGGACATAAGATAAGATCAAGTTGATCATGTTATTTAATTAATAAAAATCATCATGTTATTTTCATCCATATTAGCATAAACCCTATTTTTATCATTCATCCCTATCTCCATCTTGACCAATCCAAAACTAAGTTGTCATTCATCCCTCATCTCTATCTCTATCTCTATCTCTATCTCTATCTCTATCTATATGGCTAACTATCTCTATATTGACTTGAGAAATATATACATGATCTTAGAGATTAATAACTCTAATATTTTAGTCAGTTTCTAATTGTGAAATTCCAAAAACCAAGTATTGACCAGAATGGATTTTGAAAAATTATCTTGTAGATGGTAATTCTTACAGCTCTAGAATTGATTTTAAAAGATACAGAGTGCCCCTACTCTTTTATATTTACTAAAATAAATTTAAATTATAAGAATATAAAATTTAATAACAAATTAATTGTAGAATTTTACTAAATGTATACAACACAAACAATCTATATCACACACAAATAACATACAAATCTAAAGGGCATACACCTATTATATGAAGGGTATACACCCTTTGTACTACAAAAGGTGTATGACATTTTCTTCAAAAAATTTGATATATTTACATTCCCTCTAAAAACATGTCTTTCAAATGGTGTGTTCCCTTTATGGAAAATGGTGTATGTCCTTGTTGAAAAAGGTGTACACCCTTTTTCCTTGTATTGGGCTAAGGCAATATATGATTTTTTTTTAAAAGGGTGTATTCCATTTGTAAAATAATATTTATGTTTTCTATGGATCGTAATCCATGTTTTGATGTTTTGGGGGGAGTTAGCCTATTTGTTGTGGGCATGTTTGACTAGTTTGATAATTATGTTTTGGCCTCCTCTTTTTCCCAAGGTCCCTTTTTCTATTTTGTGACTAAGTCTTAGCCTCCTTCTAATGTTGCCACATGGCAGACTGATGCTCATTCAAGATAAAGATTTTTATGGCTCACCCAGGAGTAGTGTCAGATTGCCACATAACATCACGATGCTTGTCCAAGGTAGGTTTATTTTTATTAGAGCTTCAAGTAGCATCATTGGCTGATAAAATCATGGGTGGGCCCCATAGTGAAATTATATCAAATAGGATGTGGACTTTCCATGTGGTGCCCCTGTGCTCATTATTTTCAAAGGATTGCTTGACTCCCTCAGAAGAAACACTAGCTTGACATGTGGCATCATGATACTAATCCAAGGTAGGCTTATTTTTATCAAAAATTTTAGGAGTGCTATTGGCTAATAAGGTTACAAATGGGGCCCACCATATAATTTTAATAAGAAGAAATCAATCTTTCCATGTGGCATCTTGGTGCTCCTCAAGAGAGAAGTTTTTCCTATCAAAGTTTCAAGAAACACTATTGGATGAGAGAAGTGGGTCCCCATTCCTAATAAAATTTCAGAGACAGTTTCAGAGGTCGACACATGGCACCATAGTGATTTTTTAAAGCATCATAGGGGATCATGAGGCATCAATAATTGTGTCATATTCAAGATCTCTATGACCAACTATACTTATGAGACAAATCTACCCATTTAGTTATAATGACCTCATCATGAGTGCGAGTGCCAAGTTCTAGGTGTCATTCCCTCATGATATTTGCGTGCCTATATATTTAGGGCTCTTTTATTTTGTAAAGGAAGGGTAGTTGATGAATTGTTTTTACTATTATCAAGTGTAGCCACTATAATAGCTTCAATTTTTGAATAAAATTATCTATAGTCACTCTTTTCATTCTAAGACCTTAGCAGGTGCTCCTAATGTCAAGGATTGAATATTATATACTATGCCTTTGGGCCTTTTGTATGGTATTTTCCACCCAATAATGAAGAGGATTGAGTATTCTGTGTCAAACTGAAAGAAGTCTATTTCCACTTGTTATTTAAATTCTTTGCTTTTATAGTATTGGTTCTTGTTCATGTTATGGACTTTAATTTATGCATATAATCCTTTAATAGTCTATGATATTTAAATGGGATCAAAATATTTTATGGAATATTAGTTAGATATATTAATATTTTAATGCATTTCCTTAGATTTTTTTTTTGTATTCATTTCTTCTCACTTTTCACCCCCAATCATTTTGAAGAGCCAGATTCTAAAATCTTGGAGGTTGTTGTATGGATAAAAATTTAGTCTCACATCTATAAAGCTTTCCATAAGAAGCTTTTCACTGAGAGTGAGAGTTTTAGGCATCAACAATTCCTTTTATGGCATGTCTAGTGGGACAAAACCCATAATCACTTAATTAAAAGTTAGAGTTTATGAGCCATAGGCCCATCACAAGGTCACAAAAAACCAAGAATCCAAGCTTGTTACTACCACCTTTGGTAGTTATAACTCACCAAAGAGCCATAGGTTATATCAAAACATAACAACAATAATAAATGGCAATCTAAGGAACACTAAAAAACTTTGTGGCATGGAATAGTGGTATCCCACTCATCCATCTAGTAGCCCTAGCTACATGGGACCCTATTCTTGTTAATGCATTGAAGGCACTCCCTAAGTTCACATGGGAGGATTTTGAAAGTACAATAAAACATATTTAAGATGTCACCAATGTCTGCACTATACATTATGTCATGTAGAAGAACATAGACTTAAGGCTGCTAGTCACCTCTTTCAAAGGGCAAGCCCTTGACTGATATTGATCCTTACCACCTAACTATATCACCACCTAAGATTATTGGGGTGATAGATTATTTGAATGATTCAATGAGAAGGTGGACTGATCATCTCTCCTATAATAGCTTTCACCATTAAAAGGGCCTCGTAAGAGGTTATTATTGATTTTAATAATAGGTTTCATAAAACCTAATAAAGGATCTCAGTAACATCTCATCCACATATAGGTATGACCATTGTATTCTACCTCAAGGCCTTTAACTCATATATAATGGTTATGATTTAGTCTCTTGGGGGCCAAACACTACCAAATGCATATGACTTAGTAGTTAGGGTGGAGAATAATTTGATAGATTCTAGGAAACTTCCCCTATGATCACTGATGATTATGTTCCTATAGATATCAATGCCACCATAAGATGAAGTCTTGAGCACATTTTAAGCATATCCATCCATGTATGTATAACTACCTACTATGACAAGCATGTCCTCTTCATCCACACTAGCTATGGACATGAACGACATGAAAAACATCTTGTAGAATTTCTTGAATGAGATGATAAATCTTAAAAGGCAATATGCCATGCACTTGAAGCCACCTTACCCAAAATTACTAGAATGGAAGGGTGCCATACTAGCATAATCAATATCAAGAAAGGCAAAGGCTAAATCTTTAGGTGTCAAATCATCAAACATGACCCATAAACTAGATCTTCCTAGTCCCTTATCCTTTGCAAATAGTCCTACCAATTTCAAATAGAGAATTATTTATGGGCTAAAACAACTTGGTGGATGATCCAATTCATGGTGCTTCCCATGCAATGATGTATATACACCTTAGAATTACCCAAGAGGTTATTTACAACAAAACATTATCGAGCAACTAAGACAAGGGAATGCCCCTGACTCAGCTCCTTATAAATATTAGTCCTTGGGGGTTGAAAATGCCATCCTTATGTCCCAAATACAAGGATTTCCCTTAGAACAAGAAGAGTAAATAGCCCTAAAACATGCACTTTTCTCTTGGGTAGAGGGTAAAGATGTAGTTTATGTAGGCATTGCCCCCTCATTGAAGGCCCCATGAGTCTAATAAAACTACTTCACCTGATAAAAAAAGAAACCAGTTGGGCCCTAGAAGTCTTCATAAGGTCTAAAGTGACTTTTGAGTAGAGCATGGGACCCCAACCACCACCTCTGGCATATCAAAAATGGATTGAAATAATTCAAAATAAGACAAAATCCCTAAGGTCTAACCTCAAGGGTCATTTAATGTGGTAGAACAACTAAATAAGGCTCCAACCAATATTTATGTTTGGGATGTCTTGTCTATCCCCAAACAAAAATCTTTGCTGAAAGAAGCATTGGAATACTAGGAGAAACTTGCACAAGCTATCCCAATTGTGGAACTAATAAAAAATAGGGGGAAGGAGGCCAACAATAGTGTACAACCTTATGTGCCATTTGTATTCATCAATTCCAATGTAAGGGTAAGTAAAACAAATCTTACCCCATTATATTTAACTCTCATTATGGGGAACAAGCTATTACAAAATTCTATGATTGATTTTGGTGCCAACACCATAGTGATACCCAAGCAGATTGTGGACACAACCCAACTTCAATATGAACCCTTGAATAAAGGGGTAATGCAGTTAGATGGAAAGAAAGTTTAGACCATAGGTATCATTAGATCTCTTCTTTTAACTTTATACTCTTATCCCAATATCATAGTCACCCAAGAAGTTGTAGTAATGGACATCCCATTAGTCTTTAAGTTGTGTTTATCAAGATATTTCACCACCAAAATAGGTGGATACTTATCTTTTAATTGGTCCCACTTGATCCTAAGGACCAAATATGATTTGAAATTAAAGGTGTTGTCTAATCCACTACATCTAAAGCACATAATTGATGATGTTGTGATAAAATTTGAAGTGATGCACACCTCTTTCTCAAAGAGACATATTACATATAAATGCTCGAAGAAGAATGAGTGGTAGATGTCAGGAGTCCCAAGGAAGAAGTCCTCATTAATGAATTCATAGACAAAAACCTATTTATAAAATTTGATGCCACTATCCTCAAGACTTATGTAATTCATGATGAAGATTAGGACATACTTGAGGTCATGAAGAAAGAGGAAGATCAAATTAAGGGACCCAAAAATAAGTTTGATTTTTGGACTTTGCACTCTGATGGTACTAAATATAAAACTGGCTCAAGGGCTAGTATCTGATTGATGTCTCCATCTAAAAAGGAGATGCTCAAGGCCTTCTACTTCTATTTTTCCTGCACAAACAATGAAGCCAAAAATGAATCCCTAGTCCATGGCCTTAGCCTTTTTGAGTGAATGAATGTGAAGTAGTTAAAAGTGTTTAGAGATTTTAAAATAGCAATAAGGAAAGTAAGAGGAGTCATGACTACAAAGAATGTTTTCATGAGGTCCTACCACCATTGAACATGGGATTTGATTAAAGCATTCAATGAATTTAATATTCAAATCATCCCTAGGATCGAGAACATGGAGGTAGATAGGATGGTGGTAATAGGTTCCCATTTTGATCCAGTGGTATGGGTAATCATCAGACTCACTATCTTGGATAATGACCAAAAGGATCAAGTATTCAAGAGTGAAGCCCAAATTTTCATGTTTCTATAATAGTTATGCAAGTTTATGGAGTAGTTGCAATCAAAAATCAAAGAAGCTTATGCAGACTAGATCATGCAACTTAAGTCCAACAAGCTTCTAAAGGGATTAATCACCTTGGAGAATTTGTTTGATTTTGATGATGCCAAAGATGATAAAAGGAAGGTTATCATAAATAAAAGTGACTACTTAGAGTTAAATATAGGATATGGAAGAAATATGAGAGTGGGGAAAGAAGTTTCCCAAAAGGATAAGGGGTGATTAATATTTTTCTACAAAAAATATGAAGGGGTGATGGTTTTGACCTATGATGACTTAAAAGGATATGACCATAATGTAATCCAACACACCATAGATCTTGTTGAAGGAGCCAAACCTATTCACCAAAAGTAGAGGCTAGTAAACCCAAATATTGAGTCCCTTATAACCCAAAAACTAAATAAATTGATCGACTCAAGGATCATATACCCAATCAAGCATTTGACTTAGGTATCCAATCTAGTTCTAGCAAAAAAGAAGAATGGAGAGGTTAGGCTATGCATAAACTTCAAGGATTTGAACAAAGCATCCCTGAAAGATCATTACCCCCTTCCTTATATAGAAAATATCCTCCAAATGGTGGTAGGCATATAGATGTTCTCTCTACTTGATGGGTTCTCAATATATAACCAGGTGTGGGTAAATGAAGAGGATCAACGTAAACCACTTTCAATACAAAGTAGGGGACCTTTGCCTATGTAAAAATGCCTTTTGACCTCTCTAATACAGGAGATACCTTTTAATGAACCATGGACATAGATTTCAAGGGCTTGATTAACAAAATCATCCTCATTTACTTGGATGATTTGATATATTCTCCAAGAAAAGGGAAGATGACTTTGATCATTTAGAGGAAATCCTTAAAAAGTGCCAAGAGTTTGAGGTAACTCTCAACCCCAAAAAATGTGTCTTCATTGTCCTGCAAGGTAAACTACTGGGATACATGGTATCCAAAGTAGGCATCTCTATCAAATAAGATAGAGTGAAGGCCATCAAAGACTTGGCCTTGCTAGTCAATAATAAGGGAGTCCAATCTTTCCTAGGGAATATTAATTTTGTCAACTGATTCATATCTAACTTCATAGGGATTTTAAGGCTGATCACATTGATGCTAAAGAAAGACCAAGATTTCAAATGGATTGATGAAGGAAGGGAAGCATTTAAAAATATCAAGGCTGCAATATCCACTGCTCCTATACTAGTTAATATGGACTTTTAAATAAATTTCATCATATACGCCTATGGGAGTGAACATAGCTTGTTGGTTATGCTAACTCATAAAAATAAAGAACATAAAGGTGAGCAACCTATTGTATTTTATTTAATAACCTTGTGAAGATATGAGCTAAAGTATAATTTCATTGAGAAGCAAGATTTTTCCATCGTTAAAGGCCTTAAAAAGTTGAAACACTTGTTGATGATAAGTAAGATAATGGTGTATGTGGTGCATCCTAGCCTCTAGAATACATAATAGAGGGAGAGATCAAAGAAAAGAGAGACAAATGGATCACCAAGATCCTAGAATATGATGTTAAATTTAGAATAACCAAGGTGATCTATGGAAAAGGTCTTTTTGAGTATCTAGCCTAATACACAGATACCCCAATAGAGGAACAAGATACATCAAAGATGGTTTTAATGAATCAGTATGCAATCGATAGGTCCTAAGTAGATGATAAGACCCACTTTATGAGAACTAGTATATATCTCGATGGTCTCCCCATGCATAAAAGAAGATTTTATAAGTTACAAAGAGTTAGCTACATGCTAATCTAGGGAGTCCTTTTTAAAAAGAACTTTGATGGGGAACTGATCTGATGTGTCGACAACCACCAGGCTAGAAAAACTATCTAGGATATGTATTTCACCTCTCCAAGTGGACATTTGTTAGTAAAGACAACCATAACCAATATCATGTATGTAGGATATTATTGGCTGACTATATTGTTATCAAGTGGTTAAGAAATGCCACCAATGTCAGTTCTTCATAGGCAAGCGTAATAATATGTCCATTCCACTAATATAATTGTGTCCAATGAGCCTTTCAAACAATGGGGTTTAGATTTTATTAGGATGATAAATCTTATATCCAACATAGGTCATAAATGGATACTCAAGGCCATTTATTACTTTACAAGGTAGACTGAAGTAGCCCTGATGAAGGAGGTAATTGAAAATTGGATCCTTAATTTACTAGAGGAACTAGTAGTAAGGTTCAGCCCTCCCAAAATAATCATATCTGAAAATGCAAAGGCCTTATTTAGTTTTAATATTTTTGAATTTGCACTTCAAAATGGCATTTTTTTGAAGACTTTATCTAACTACTACCTGTAAGGAAATGGGTTGGACGATTCAACAAATAAGAATCTTATAAGGTTAATCAAAAGGATGGGCACCAACTGATAATGGGAATGGCATGTGCATCTCAAAATGGCTATGTGGGTCAATCAAATTACTCCCAAGTAAATTTTAAAGGCATCCCCATATGAACTAGTATATGGGAATGAAGTAGTCATGCCCATATCAATATAGACTCTTGCTTTATAACTTTTAAAAGATATCAAAATAGTGGATACCAAAGTGATGGAGGTTAGGTTGGTAGAATTGCTTAGCCTTCAAGAGGTAAGGGAATGAGTGAGTGATGCTAAGGTCACATAATAGTAGGTAGTGAAGTGATGGTTTGATAAGAAAGCCTTCAACCCAGGCTTTAAGCTAGGAGATTTGGTTCTAAAGTATGATGAAAGGGCTACAAAGCCAGGCCAAAATGCAAAATTTGATTCCCTATAGAGAGGACCCTTTCACATCATTGGTGATAGGTAGGGTAATGATTTTGAGTTGGAGGATGAAGAAGGCAATGCCTTAGAGATTTTGGTTAATAGAATCCACTCAAAACACTTAAACTAATTTATCAACTTTCCCTTGTACATAGTTAGTTAGTTTCCCTTGTATTAGTTTATTTCCTTTCTTTGTTGTTGTTTCCCTAAAAAAAAGTGTTTTTGGCACAAGTTGTTCATCCTACCACCAGTTTTCTACAACTTGGCTCTCCTTATTTTTGAATCATTCCCTAAAAGACCATTATCTATCCACTCCCCCTAAAATTAATGTCTAGGCACTCCATATTGGATGATCCCCCTTAAAGATCATCACAAATATCTTGTGAGATGTTATTCAAACATGTGTGATTCCTAAGAAGTGTTGGATTATAAATACCTCCCTCCCAATCAAGCCAAACCCTTAAATGCCTAAGAGTTTCCAATAGCATTGAGCAATTTAGAAGAGCATCTTGAGAAAAGAGAATTGAGTGAAGAATTGTGAGAATTGTGAGTAGAAGTTGATATCCATTGCCTTCCTTGAAGCAAAGAGAGAACATTTGAAAATAATATAAAGATGGAAACTTATACATCCTCATCTAATAGTGGACATCCAAGGAAGCAAAGAACCCACATATTAGGTGGTCATGGAGACCTTCCACCATAATTTGTAGGGAGAAAGTCATATGATTATAACTTTAACAAACCAAATCCCAAAGTGATGAATGTCAAGAACATCAGAAAGGGGCATTGTAGGGACCCTAAATTAGTAATTAATTATGCAGATGGGATCTTTGATCCTAAATTGGCAAAAAAACTAAGAATTTGTGGGAGGGTACCCATGCCTGCATACTTAGAAAAGTGTAAAATAATGACTTTGAGTGATTCATCTATAGGGTATGAAGCTCTACCTTATCCCAGTACATGGTGCCTCTTATGCACCCATACCTAGAGATTATTGTGCTAAGCATAGAGAGGTATGATGCTAACATTGACATTATTATAGGTAACCACCTAAAATTGGACATCTATACCGATGCAATAAGGGAGATGTTCCAACTCCCTAGCAACCCTCATGTAGACATCTACAATATGGAGAGATTAAAAAATGTATGGGACACTCGTGTCCATAAGTATAAATTAATTAACATGGCTCTCTATAGTAATTACATGGAGGTGTCCCCTCTACCCTTTGCTATCTCAAGATTTACAATATAAGACATGAAATATGCCCTTTTCATGTTGGAATTTATTTTTGGAATGAAATCAGACATTGACATCCATGATATCTAATTGGGTGGAATCTTCCTTCTGAATATGGTAAATAAGGAAAAATCTTATAAAATGGTCTTTACAGACACCATCATCGATGCTATCCATAGTCAACTGGCCAATTTTTTGGCCTAGAATACCTTTAGGTATTCCTCCTTCCTCCTTCACCTCATATTATATTAGATATCTTGATTATTTTCACCTTATATCAACTTCAATGTCACCAAAATAAGCATGTATCCTTACATGATGATTCCCATCTCCATGTGAACCCACATCTTGTTGACCATGTAGGATTATTACAAGTTTTTAGAGTTATTCCTATCTCTGATCCTCATCGACCTCAATCGAGAGGCCATCACATTCATAATGATAGACTATTAGAGGTCATGGATCATTGATGGAAAGATTCCAATTGATTGGTTCTTTGAGGCCCATTTCACATTCCCTAGGTCCATGGATTTAAAGAGGAGCCATTCTGACTCCCATGTTTGCTCATGGATATGACCCTAGCCCTAGAGTAGGATCACTAAATTGATGTAGTGGAATTTATATATGGTGTAAAATAGAATAAAAAGGCCATCTAGGATGTCCCCTTCTCAAGAGGATGCATTATAGTGGTGAAAAGGTCACATGAGTGCCTGATTGTGCTCAAGATAATAGAGCTTGGTGTAGACCAAATCAATGAATAATGGAGCTATGACCTGATTAGCCACATTACCACTTTCAAGACCACTTCTCACCTTAACCATGAGACACAATAATATTATTTGGATCTATCTAAGATCTCTTTAGACACCAAAAAGTTATGGGAGTCCTTTTATAAGCCATCTTGGGATTTTGATCCTTCAAAGAAAATGACAAAGGGTCTAAGGGTGCAGCTCATCCAGAGGGGCTAGAACTAGGATAAAATAGATTTATATTAGAAATGTAAGTAATAAATTAACAAAATAAAACTCAAATTTTAGGACCTAGACTCTAATGAGACATTTGAGAACATCTGGGATGAACACCATGAGGAGGAAGCTCTAGTAGAAGAAGAAGTCTCAGTCGAAGAAGAAGAGGAGGACACCCCTTTATAGAAAGAGGAGGATACTCATCCAAAAAATAAAGAGGAGGATGTTTCTATGATTTAGAGGCCTCTTTCCTAACCATCTCATCTATATCGAATTCAACTACCTAATAGTAGTAGCAAGCCTCTTTAGGGCATCTCAAGGTTGGGTCATCTCAGCTCATCTCTAGGGCACAAGATCCAAACACTACACCAAATACCCCATTAAAGAAGGTGAAATTTTCTCACCCCTTTATTTCCACCTCTAATTCATTCTTTACTCTTTATTCACCCTCAAATATTTTCACTGAGCTTGCACCACTCTCCTCTACCCAACCAATCACCTCACTTGCACCACTCTCCTCTACATAGATAATCACCTCCTTTATGTTACTCTTGACCCGTCCATCCTCATCCAACACATCAAAATACCTCATGGTATAATTTACCACCACCCCTCTTCATGGCCTCCCACCTTTCTTGCCTTTCACTCTAACCCTTCATCTGCTCATCCTCAAAGGAATAACATTCATTGCTTCACAATAATAAGTGACCATTCCTTTCATCCTACAATAATGATCCCCCTTCATGGGGGAATTAATTTAGTCTTAATAATAGTTACAACAGTATTTGGGTACTACTAGAAAATCCTAAGAGGCCTAGGTAGAGGAGAGGAGAGGAAAGATGGCTAAAGCCTTGATAGAATCTCATACATGGTCATTCTTTAACCTGGTGTAGTGATCTCTAATGATTGCACATATGAAACCATAAGTAATCAAGCCCAAAGAATAGATGCAACTAGGTGATTACTTGATATGTGCCATCGACCTTAAGCTTAACCAAGCCAGACCAATTGACAGGGTCAAATTAATGGAAGAATCTTAGAATTCCATTAGCATAGACCATGCAAGCCAATAGTTGGAAAAGATAAAGTAGGAAATCACAAGAGTAAAATCTACTATCTACCACCTCAATATAGATTCCAAGTCCAAAAATATGGATCTCACCAAAACGAGGTCTAACTTGTAGAGCCACATCACCAATGAGAGCTTCCAGGTGGAAGCCAACCAAATGACACAGCTATGAATTCAAGTAATTAAACTAAAGTCTGAAATTAATGGCCTAAAGAAAGAAAATTAGGCAACAAATAATAATTTTTAGGATAAGGAAATAGATCTCACACAAACCTACAAGAATTTCTTGGATTATACAAGTTCATAGTAATAATTACAGTACCATATGTAACAATAGTCATCAACCAAGGACAAAGAGATACAAAAACTAAAGAATGACCTTACCTCCCATTACTAAGCCATAGGTATCCTCCTCATGGTACAAAAAATATATATATCCTATTGAAAAATGATCAAAAACATGATCACAAACTTGAAGCCAGTACTTGGGTTCATTGCAGACACGTAGTGACTAAGTGCATAGGTGAGCATGTCTATGGATTAGGTCTTCACCTTCATGTCCCCTAAAGTTCAATATTTGTAGCTCCTCATATAGAATCTATATAGTACCACAAATAGGATGTTCCAAGTAGTAGGGGTGGCCGACTAAAGGTAGGTGATGGTGAAGGTGAATGAGTTTATGTGCTGCTACAAGGTACCATCAAAGTACAAGGCATTTTTAGATGCCTTTAAAAGTGAAAGGAATTTATAAATGCCTTATAAAAGGTGTTCCAAGATATGAACTATTGTAATTGGGACTCCCTTCCCCTTTCCTTATAGACAACACTATCCTTTCAAAGGACAAAATAAAAGAGCAACTAGAAAAAAAGTAGAATGATCAGAACATTTTTGTGGATTTCGATCAAGCGCCAAGTGTCTCTAAGGTGGAGACCATTTTTCATCCTATTAAAGACCTAAATTTCACCCTAGCTGAGCTAAGGATTGTTTAGGTCCTCTATTCAAATCTAGTCCAACATGGGAATGACCTTAGGCTATGGGTGACCTAATATTAGGCCAGACCTCTAAGATTCTTCATGAGGCTATCTACTTTGATGTATCACTTAACTCATTTCCACTAAAACATACTAATTATTGGGGTAAAAAGAGACAAAGATAATTGAAAGGGAAATCTAAGCTAAAGTGGGTGATGCACCTAAATTGATTATTTATCCACTCTATTTGAGCTTTTAAAACATTAATGAGACATTAAAAATGACTGGATCTACAACTCCAAATGTCTATTATGCATCAATTTTTACATGTAGAGGTTCACCAAGTGATCAAAACCTAAGGGAAGTGATGGAGAGGCCTGATTCAAGGCACTAACTAGTCAACGTATCCACATGATAACTTCAATCAAATGACATCAAACACTAAACATGACCTGCATAACAAAAAAATATAATAACTAGGTGATATCAGGACTTGATAAGGGAGAGAATTCTACCACATATAAAAAAAAATATGACATGAACACA
Organism: Torreya grandis; assembly: GCA_037957365.1. Lineage (NCBI taxonomy): Eukaryota > Viridiplantae > Streptophyta > Pinopsida > Cupressales > Taxaceae > Torreya > Torreya grandis. Next base: position 1,281,123 of record JARHVA010003248.1, read on the forward strand.
CTATACTAGAAAATGAAATTTGAAAATAGTCATCTATTCATCTTAAGAGGTTACAAATCTCAATCTTGGTAGAGTCTAGTCATGCCCAAGAGAGGGATCCATTTCAAGGATTCAAATCCTATATTTATAGTAGATTGGAATGAGAGAGATGGGGATCATGCATGAGAGTATGGAGAAGGGGTGATAATGATTGAGATTACATCTTCCTTGATCTCCTAATCATATTAATGTTATTGGGACTCTATCTTTTCCTAGAGTGGAAGGATGGATCGTGAAGGTCAAGACCACTACAGGAAGCAACCACCCACACAACTTGAATCTTTCTCAAGATGCTCTACATTAATTCCATTTACTATAAGAATAAATTACTCATATTCATGCACCTGATAGAGCCATGATTAAGTCTACTTTGGGTGGCCTTAGGTAACTACTTGTCGAGGATCTGGGTATGTCGAATATGAGACACTTGCTCATAACCATTCATGTCTTCCCCTACTTCAAATCTGAACATAAGTTTATTATAGATTAAAAACTAATACATTATATTGGTTTTAATATAGTCATTATATCAGTGTAGATCTATAGGTTGTATATCTTTGTTCTAGACTTTACTAGGTTTAAATAAACCTATCCTACATATGAGCTTTAATAGTGATAGAGCCTCATTATTATCAAGCTTGAATACATAACTATGTCTAATTAATGTTGTTTGACCAAGATCTAATGCTGGTATATGCCCTTTGAAATATTTACTATTGATTAACCCATGTCATGTTTGACCTCTACTTGAAAATTCTTGCCTTCAACTTTTAATATCAACCACTAATCTTGATATGGGTTCCTTCAATCATGCCATTTATTAACTCTTCATTCATTCTCAAGATCCTAATATTAGCCCCATGATTTAACATATTTATGCCATATGGTAGCCTCACATTTTATCTGAGATCCTTTACCTTTGAACTCATTTGCACCATTAATTTTCCTAATCCAATTGAACACATACAATTGATCTCCTTCTTCTTGATCGAATGCGCACCATTGATCTATTTGGTCACTGTGATCATGCCACTTTGTACCATTACATTTAATCTTGAGATCCTTTGACTTATTGACCAAACTTACACTATTAGATCTTAGATGTATGATCAAATACGTGCCATTGGATCTAGCTAAACCCACTGAATCTATTGGGTTACCTCTCATCATTAGATCTAAAATGGGATTAAATACAAACTATTGGTCTTCCCTCAAGCTCCTTTTGATTTATTGACTTTATGTGTATCATAGATTTTCTACCAAATCTCCCAATATATTGACATCTATTAGATCCCAATTCAAATTTAGGCACATTTGAATCTAAATGACTATTTCATGAGGCCCAAACTTGATGTTTGCATGCATACCCCACTCTATAAGTTAAACTTTAGAATCTTATATCTTGAGATAACAATCTCAGAAAGATACAAATTTGTATAACATGATCTTGGTACCAAAAAAATAATATCCATGTGATATTTTGGCTCTGAGAGGTCTCCCAAGTGAAATTATCAAATGTACAACTAGGTTGATCTATTCATCCCTTCCTGACATGCATATGACAGTCTAGCTTCTTAAGTCTTGTGTTAGTCATTTTTATCTTAACAAGGACACTAGGGGGCATAAAAATGAGCTAAAATAATGGTCATCAAAGCTTTGAATGATAAGGGTTGACAATTGTCTTATGAGACCAAAATGTCAACATATTTGATGACTCTGATTGCTTGACCAACTTGCTAGTCTTAAAACCTAGATACTTACATGACTTCTTGGGCTCATGAGATAATGGCAAATTGAACCTTAACTACTAGTAACCTCTTGAGAAAGAAAACACCTGACAAAGCAAGAAAGGAAAAACACAAATAAGAAAACTAACCTAAACAAAGCAAGAGCAAACAAACTAATGTGCTAGGATAACACTTGGAGGAAAATAAACAACTAATTATGTACAAGGAACCTAGATAACTAAGACAAAGCATGATCTACCTAGATAAAGAGGAAAATTGATAAACTCACTTAGTCTAAAAAGTGGTACAAGTTTCAAAGCAGGATGTTTATTATATATGACCTTTGATAAGGCACTCTTCTTACCTATCAACTCTTTTAGCATATCCTATAGTGAGTCATCAACAACAAACCAATCACCATTAAATAAAAATTGGTCTTGTTCTTTAGGATCCTTCTCATACTGCTTATCAACTATAATTTTTACAAGTGACACCTTATCTAAGTATTATATTTGAGTCCTTTTGGTACCATGAGAGACCTTGTTCTCCTTACCATCAGTTGTAAACTCATAAAGATCTTATTGGAAGATCTCCATTTGTTGCTACCAATCATATAAGAGTGGTTCAAAATCAAGATGAAGTATTGAGTCATTTCCAAGAACAATAACTTCCACCTTGGTCTCAAGAGATTCCTTTAGGACTGTAACCTTTTGAGAAATGACTTGAAATTTCTCTCCTTAATCCTTGATAGTACACTTTACCTCATGCACAATTGCAAAAAAAATATTCAATATGTCTCTCGTCATTCAAGAAGGTTGAATTGTTCTTATTTTTACCAAGGGGATTCCCTATGATGATTTATTCCTCATAGTCACTCATGACATCTTATTGATCAACTATGACTTGAGATCTTTCTTATTCACTTATTTCCCTCAAGATGGGTTTTTTTCAAGAAAAGGTAAGGTGGGAGGTTGATGGATAGACTCATGGGTTTGAGGTGGAGGATGAGATGTGATGGGGGGATGATGAGTTGGGGATGGAGTATGAGGTATGATGGATGGTTTTTGGATGGGTCATGGAATGGAGGGATCCTTATTACAAATTGAAACCTTGGGAATGGTTGACTCTTGAAAAAACTCTTGTAGGGAAAGCAAGTTGAGTTGGGAAATGGAAGGAACACCTTCTTCTACAAGAACTTAATTTTCCTCATAACCTTATTAAGGATCTCCAATAGTTACAAATTGCTCTTCAACCTTCACAATTGAAGTTTCCTTCTTGTTTTGAGAACATATTTGGATAGAAATCCAAGATGGAAAAGATAGAGGTTCTTATTTAACCTTTTAATTTTGGTTCTCCTCCTCCCACTCATCCAAATCATCATCATCAGCTATAGGTTCAATGTAATTTTGAATGTTTACCTCTTCAAGAATGGGTTCTCTCTCCATAAGTGGCATAAAATATCCTTGGAGTGAATCCAATAGAGATAAGATATATGTGACACCTTCTTGGTCCAACTATTTATATTCAATAGTCATGTCCTCCTCCTTTTACATACTATTCTAGATGGATTTCCAAGATGGAAATGACTTAGACTTCTGAGGAGGGGGTAGGGATGGAATGAATTTGGATTTGCTTGATTTATTGACTTAACTTCATGATGGAAACTTGGTCTTATGGTCTTCTTGGATAGTGTGTATTATGGCTTGAGGAATGAAAGGAGGTATGTGCAGTTGAGGTGATGTTGCCTTTATAGATGCTAATGTATGGTAAATTTTTTTATCTATAGATTCAATTTGCATAGAAATGGAGGCTTTAAAATTGGACCTTGATTACTCATGATGGCTGTCTCTTTCAACATAAACTTGCCTTTCCTCCTAGACTCTCCTTTGGACATATTTCTATGAGGGGAAGGTTGAGAGGAGTTGGGGAGAACTATGATGACCTTGAAACTCATTTGATGAGGGCTTATGAGTGATGATGGAAAGATCAACATGAGGTTGACATGGAGTGAATGAGGGAAGGTAAGGTGTGTAATGAGGTGTCTAATGTCCTTCATAGGTTGCCAACTTCTCCTCAATCTTGGAGATGAGTCCATCTATGTCAAGCGTGCCACTACTACTTCTAGAACAACCTCTCTTAATGAAAGACATCCACTCCTCCTTTACCTACTACACTAAATTTTTAACCCTTATAATGACATGTTTTAGAATATCCTACCCATACCCATTCAATATATCAATATTTATCATATTCCTCTCTTGGTTTAATAGAGATTTTTTAAGGTTATATATAGAATGGCTTGGGGTATGAGTAGGCTATTCAAGAATGCCATGCAACTACCATGACTAATCAAGAGGGTAACTAGGATATAGAGGGGTAGATGAGACTTATAGAAGGCTTAAAGATCTTGGTAATAAGGGGACTCATCAGAGGGGGAAATATTATGATGGACTAACTGCTCACAAGGAAGATCACTATAGTACTCTTACATGTATGACTGATATAGGTCCTTATACTACTAGTGAGGATCATAGCAAGATGCATATGGATCATTTTCAAATTGATAATAAGCAGAGGAAAGCTAGAAATCTTCTTTATAGGCTGCCATAGCCTAGAAAACATGAAGATAACTAAAACCATGAACAAGAATATGACTCTTACCTTGAAATAAGGACCATGAAGTACTGGAAACTGCTTCTAAAGATGAATGTGATATAGACTTGCTTTTGATATCAAAAATTGGGTCCCATTGGTGTGCCATAACTATTGGAGACCTAGATTTCACCCTAGCTAAGTAAAGGATTGTTTAGGTCCTCTACTCAAATCTAGTCCAACATGGGAATGACCCTAGGCTATGGTTGATCTAATCTTGGGTCAGACCTCTAGGATTTTTAATGAGGCTAGCTCCTCTGATGTATCACTTAGCTCATTTCTATTAAAACCTATTAATTATTAGGGTAAAAAGAGAGATAAAGATAATTAAAAGTAAATATAAGATAAAGTGGGTAATGAACCTAAATTGATTGTTCCCCATATCTCTCATTCCCTTCTGCTATAAATATATGCTTCTAAGCCTTGAAATGGAATCCCTCTCTTGGGCATGACTAGAATATACCAAGATTCAGATTTGTAACCTCTTGAGATGAATAGATGACTATTTTTAGATTTCATTATTATGGTATAGTGTGTTCATGTTAGATTGACTTGCATATGTGGTAGAATTCTTTCCCTTGTCAAGTCCTTATCTCACCTAGTTACAAATTTATTTTGTTATATAGGTCATGTTTAGTGTTTGATGTCATTTGATTAAATATAGTATGTGGATACATTGACTATTTAGTGCCTTAAATCATGCCTTTCCATCACTTCCCTTAGGTTTTGATCACTTGGTTAACTTTTGCATGAAATATTGATGCATAACAAACTTTTGGAGTTATAAATACAATCATTTGTTCTATCTCATTAGTGTTTTAGAAGCTCAAATAGAGTGGATGAACAATCAATTTAAGTGCATCACCCACTTTATCTTAGATTTCCCTTTCAATTATATTTTTCTCTTTTCACCCTACTAATTAGTAGGTTTTAGTGGAAATGAGCTAAGTGATGCATCAAAGGATCTAGCCTCATTAAAAATCCTAGAGGTCTAACCCAAGATTAGGTCACCCATAACCTAGGGTCATTCCCATATTGGACTAAATTTGAGTAGAGGACTTGAACAATCATTTAATTAGCTAGGTTGCAATCTAGGTCTCTAAGAAAACTTCTTGCCCAGCTGGAGTTTCAGATGCTGGTATTAGTACAAGGTTTAAGTAGCATCTCCTTGAAGGAGATCATAAATATGGATAGAGCCTATGAGGCTATAAATAATAAGACTCATCTGAAGTAAGAAGAGTGGATTCCTTTGAAGATGGCTCTTTAGAGGTTATGTGTTTTGTAGGCCTAGTCTCATTTTTATAGTTTTGCTTTAATTGGTCTGCAAAACCAAAATTTTGGGTTCTTCCATCTATAGGTAGATTCCCTTAAAAGTTGCCAGGAATAATATATCATTATCTATGTTTTGAATTTTTGGGGGGAGTTAGCCTATTTGTCATGAGCATGCTTGACTAGTTTAGTAGTTATGTTTCAGCCTCCTTTTTTCCGCAATTCTCTTTTTCTATTTTTTGGCAAAGTCTCAACCTCCTTCTGCTACTACCATGTGGTATCCTAATGCTCATTCAACATGAAGAGTTTTCAAAATCACCCAAGAGTAGTACCATCTCACCACATGGCCTCATAGTGCTTGTCTAAGGTAGGTTTCTTTTTGTTAGAGCTTCAAGAAATGTCACTGGCTAATAAAATCATGAGTGGGCCCTATGGTGTAATTATATCAAAGAGGATGTGGAATTTCCATGTGGCACCCCCACACTCATTCTTTGTAAAGGATTGCTCAATTTCCCTAGAAAAAGCACCATTTTGACACATCTATAAAGCTTGTCATAAGAGGTCACTTTACAGATCGTAATTCAGTTCCACATCTATAAATCTTGTCATAGGAAGTTATTAATTGAGAGTGAGAGTTTTAGGCATCAAAATTTTCCATTTTGGAACTTACCCCCAATCTTTTTGCATCCCCTTATTAGTATAACACCAAAAATTTGAACCACATGCCAAATCAATGGACCAACTTTGAAATCACATTTACATAGGATTATAATTGTAATAATTATATTCATTCATCATTAATCAACCCTCATATTCAAAACTCATGGGTAACCAAATGTATCCCTAAATGGAAACTTATCATTCTTAAGGGAACAAATGGTACAAAATTTCTGGAGCCATTATAGTGAAACCATGAGGGATATAAATATAATATAAATTCCTATAGTTTTATGTGGTCCTATAAAAAACCTAGAGGAATATTCCACTCACATGAGATGAGAAATAATTGATGACACATTTTATATTTTAGTGAAAAATTACTTTACCTAGAATAAATGTTAGTAAATATTAGATGTAAACTTTGAATCACATGCTTGGTTGATGAACTATCTTTGTAGAAATATTCATACAGGCATATAATTAAATTTACATAGTTGTTGTTATGAAATATAAAAACAAAACATAAAATCATAAATTTTCACAAAGGATTCCTCTAATAAAACCCTATAGGATTCTCTTCCACTCGAGATGAGAAACAAATGACACATTTTCTCTCACAATGAAAATTTGATTTAGGGAGTAAAATTTGGTTAGTATAATGCGAAATTTATAAATTGTATAATAAATTGATGAAATGTAGTAGTCAAAACATATGGATGGGATTATAAATAAAATAATTAAATCTATTTTCCTTATATAATCTCTCATGCTCAAAACATTTAGGCATCTAAATGAATCCCTCTAGAGAATCTTCTCCTTCTTAATGGGGAAAATGGTATGAAATTTGTGTAGCTATTGTAGTGAATTTATGAGGGGTAGAGATGAGCCATAAGATATTATAGTTTCATGGGTGATTCATATACTAAAAATATGGAGTATTATATTACACTCATTATGAGGAAGAAATAGTGGCACATTTTCTCTTAGAGAAAACTTGCTTTAATGAGTAAAATATTGTCAGTATAATGTGTAAATTTTAAACAACACTATAAATCATTGAAAAATTCATGGAAAAATCCATATGGGTGTATAAAAATAATTATTACCTTCATACTACCTCCATCAACCCATGGAATTAAAACTTGTAAGAGACTAGACACATGGACCTGAAAATAAACTTGTCATTCTTCATGGAAAAAATGGAATGAAATTTGTGCAACCATTACACTAAAAATTTGAGGGGTAGAGTAAAATATAAGATATTAAATTTTTATGGGTGATTACTATTTAAAATATAAATAATTATTTTCCACTCATGATAAGGAATAAATGGTGACTCATTTTCTATTGCAATAAAAACTTGCTTTAGGGAGCAAAAAGTTGGTAAGTATAACACATGTTTTCAACCATGTGCCCAATAGATGAACCATATAAAAAATATATATGGAAGTATAAATTCAATAATTATCTTCCTCCACCTTCCATCAGTCCATAAAACAAAATTTTTTAGGTTACCAAACTCATCCATGAAGAGAAACTTGTTGTTCTTAATGGAAAAATCAATACGATCTTTATGCAGTCATTGCATTGAAATTAGGAGGGGTAGAGATGAAATATAAGATCCTAAAGCTTAATGGGGGAGTATAATAAGTATAATTTTTTTTATTCTTTTCCAATCATGATGAAGAATACATGGATTCAAATTTTCTCTCACAATGAAAACTTTCTTTTGGGAGAAGAATTTGGTTAGTATATCATAACTTTTAAATTACACACCTAATCAAAGAACCATATATGTAGATATGTCTGTATGGAAATATTAAAATAAGAATGAAATTAATATAGAATTAATAAAACCTTGGAATCAAAACTTATAGGGATTCAAATGCATCCCTAAAGAGAATCTTTCTTAAGAGGAAAAATGAAATGAACTTTGCGCAGTCGTTGTACCCAAACTATGAGGGGTATAGATGAACCATAAGATATTATAGTAAAATAAGGAGTTATATAAGCACCAAATTGAGTATCATATTAAAAATTTATTAGGAATAAATGGTGGTTCATTTTATCTTTCATTAACAAATTACTTTAAGATGTAAACATTGGTCATTATAACATGCAAATTTTCAATCATACGCCTAATAAAAAATATTATTCATCGACACATATAGATGGGTGTAAAAATAAAATAATGTATTTCATCCACACACCATATTACATTAGAAATCAAAACTTACAGGTGACTAGATCCATCCCCTAAGAGAATATTCTAGTTGTTAAGGGAAAAATGGAGTGAGCTTTATGTAGTTATTGTACATAAACTATGAGGGATAGAGATGAATCATAAGACATTAAAATTACATGGGATAGTAATGTAATAATATATAAGAGGATTATATTATATTTTATATGAGTAAAAAATAAATACACATTCTCTCTCGTAGTGAAAAATTGATTTAGGGACCAAAATTTTTTCAATATAATGTGCAACTTTTGAACTGTGCACCTAGTCAATAAACCTTATTCAAAAAACCATCCATATTATTTTATAGATTAAATATTAAAATTATTATTCACTCCATAAATCACAAGAATCATAAATTTTAGGTGGTTAGATTCATCCCTTATAATAATATTCTTGTTCATAAGGGGGAAAACAAAATATACTTGACACAATCATTGTAGTCAAATCATGAGGGATGAAGACAAATTGTAAAATCATAAAATTAAATGGGTAGTCATATATGAATAATGTATATGATTATATTTATATCATAATTAGGAAAAAATCATGTAATTTTTTATCTCACTCATAGTGAATAGTTTCTCTAGTGACCAAAAGTTTGTCAATATATTTCACAACTTTTGAACCACAATCCTAAATGATGAAATGTATATGTATAAACATATAGATGGGAATATAAATTTAATAATTTATTTAATTCCATATTTATAGACTTTGGACTCAAAAATTTCAATAAACCACACCCATCCCTTAAGATAATATTGTTATTCTTATAGGGAAATATGAAATGAACTTTACAAAACCATTACATGCAAACCATGAGGGGTATAAATGAACCATAGACTCTTAAAATTGTAAATGTAATTTATATAAGTATCCCGAAGGATATTATATTCCATTAATGTCAAGGAAAAAATAATGACATATTTTCTCTTATAGTAAAAACTTGCTTTTGGGACCAAAATTAGTCAATATAACACACAACATTTAAACCATGTACCAAATTGATGAAAAATATCCATAGACACATATGGATAGGAGTATAAATATGATAATGACATTTATCCACCCTTTTTTAGTCTCCAAAATATAAAATTTCAAGTAGTCAAATGTATCCCTTAATTGAATCTTCTCATTATTGATGAAAAAAATGGAATGGACTTTGGGCAACCATTGAGGTCAAACTATGAGGGGTGTAGATGAACTGTAATATCCTATAGATGCATAGCAGAGTAATATAATTAACCCAAAAATTACCATCTTCCTCTCATGACAAGAAATAAGTAGTGGAAATTTTTTTATAACAATAAAAAATTGCTTTAGGGATTAAAAGTTGGTCAGTATAATGCACAAATTTTGAACTATGTACCCAATAAAATAATTGTCTTTGAATACATGCCCATATTATAATATTAATGTACTAATTTAATTCATATTCCTACTACCATCCCCAAATTTCAAAACTTATGGGTATTTGGACAAATCATTTAAGAGAATTTACTCGTTCCTATGGGGAAATGGAACAAACTTTGTGCAACTGTTACACATAAAAATAAGGGGTAGAGATAAATAATAAGATCTTAAAATTGCATGTGGAGTATTATAATCATTACTAAGAATATTATCTTACACTTATGATGAAAAACAAAAGGTGACATATTTTATCTTGCAACCAAAACCTAATTTAGGAAGCAAAGTTTGGTCAGTATAACAAAAAAATTTCAAACCACATACCTAATATTATAATCATATCCTTAGAAACATGTATATGCACATATAAATGAAATAATAAACTTTATCTACCATTATTTAGTCCCTAAACTCAAAACTTGTAAGCAGTCACACGCACACCTTAAGAATATCCTCTTGTTCTTAAGGATAACAATGCAACAAAATTTAGGTAGCTATTACGGTAAAAATGTGATGGGTATAGATGAAAAATAAGATCCTAATGTTTCATCATGGTGTCCTATAATCACCCATCATATGGTTCTATTCTTATTGTGATGAGGAAGAAATGATGGTAAATTTTCTCTTGAAGTAAAATATTGATTTAGGAAGTAAAAGTTGGTAAGTATAACACAAATTTTGAACTGCATACCCAATTGATGAACCATATTAATTTATATATATAGAGGGGTGTCTAAATAAAATAATTACCTATTTATTCCATCCATTTACCCCCATAATATAAACTTTTAGGCAACTAGATGTATCCTTTATGCAATAAAAAATGCATCATGTCTATAAATCAATCCTAACTTAGGGAAGATAGATCATACCATACACTTTCGATTGGGGATAAATTTGTTAAGCAAGAGCATAACCAATTATGGGTATCTTCTAGACCTGATTAGTTGATATCTTATCATAATACACTATGCTAAGGAAGGTTTCAAAGCTTCTAGTCTAACATAATCATGAAATAACCCTAAGAGGGTTCTAAGTTTTGATATTTCACCTAAACTAATAAGTAAAGTAAATCTAATATAGTGCTTACCAAAACTTGTGGCACAATATGAAGGGTTAGTAAACAATCAAAACATGTATAGGAGAATCTCATTTAAGCTATGTATGAGTAAGACCCTAATACATGTAATAAAGAGAGTAATATTATTCAAAGCCAATACTTATGCTACTTCTATCTACTAAAGAGAGGAGCAAAGTTAGGGAATACTTACATGAATGTGAACCCATTGAGACTCAATCCTTCCCTTGGCCAATGGGGATTCATAAGAGGTTGTTGTGGCTTGTAAGGATCACTAAGAAGGGACAAAACATCCAAGACTTATCCACAATACTAGATTCTCCAAGTAGAAACCTTAAGCTAAGACTCCTCAAGTAGAATGGTGGAAGAGCAAATTGTAAAGGAGCACAAGTGAATAATAAATATCTATTACATATTGAAATAATGATGAAATGACCTTGTATATATAGGTGTATTTGACCCTTGACCTTTCCAAAAATCCTAGCCAATAGGGTTGACCTAGTTAACTTAGCACAATTTTGGACAATTATTCACTAGGTCATGAGTTAGGTCAGCCAAAGGCCAAACTAGTTTCTAAGTGAAAATCAACCAAAACTATACAGGGTTGACCCAGTTGACCTAGCATATTTGACTAACAAAAGGGAGTTAAGGTGAGGAAAAAGGGGATGGAAAGTGGAAAAGACTGGAGGAGTGTGTAATAAAGGAGTAATAGCTTAGGGAATGGTTTTAGGAACTGGTTAGATTGGTAATAATCTGGTAATAAGGGACAACAATCTTGTATAGCACCAATGGTATACCCACCCCTTTTTTAATGCACCCTTTAAGGCATGAACTCAGAGAGATTAAGTCTCAATGGGTTTTTTTAAGATGTAAAGCATCAGTATTTGATAAAAATTGAAAAAATTATGTGTATACATATGCCACACTCAAAGCTCATCACATGTCACTAAGGTACAATAGGGGATGGTGTTTTGAGAAATAACATAAGAACACATAACACTGATGCTAAAAAAGTAACAATATTTTAAAGCAATAATAACTAAAAGTAACTGATAAAAAAGTAAACTAAAAATTAAATGTGATGCATACTTTAACTTACCTTTATCGATGGATGTTTGTCTATTATGTTGTTAGTTTTGATGGTGTAAGGTGCAGAGACTATTTTTGACAAACCCAATAATATAAAACTAAAGATAAAAAATTAACAAATGCATAATAGCCAAGATAATTGGTGCTATGAGGATACTTGGGAATTTGGCAAGCTAGGTTGACAAGTGTTATGTTAGAACAAATGACCAAGTAAAAATAAGAGTAAATTAGGTAACTAAAAATCCAAGGCTACTAAAGATCAAAAAAATCAAACAAGTAAACCTCAAGTAAGAAATAAAAACTCCCCATGTCAAACCAAGGATACATGTGAAAAAGGATGGTAATCAAATCTGAAATATAAAATTAGTAACAAAAAATGGTAAAAAAACATTGATGAGTGAGCAATAACAATCCTTATTTCACTCAATAATGGAAAAAAGGTACGTAAAAAGGGAAAAAAAACATTGTCGAGTGGGAAGTAATAATCCAACCTCACACAACAATAGAAAAAGGTACAGACTCAAGTGCCTGTAATAAAAGGGTATTACAACAAATGACAAATGGTAAAAAGGAAAGTAAAATAAGTATATGATGTAATTTTATGGTGTAAAGAAAGTAATCCAGAGTTACTCAAAAATGAGGTTTCACTCTAAGGATAGATAAAAATAAAACAAATTAGTGCTAGTATGTTTTTAAGAGGTGAAGAAGGGAATATAGTAGAAGGGAAAACAAATGTAGAATGACAATTTTCCTATCAAGGGGGGAAATGAAATGGGTAGAGGGGAGAATGAAGGAAAAAATAAGGTAGAGGAACTCTTTATCGAAGTCAAGACAATCAAATTAGGTTTATCAAAATAAGAAGACTTTCAACATTAAAGACTTTGAATAACTTCTCTTAGCCACACAAGTCTTAGGTCAACAAATGTAGTATATAAATCTTCCCATGAAGGCTATATTCATGAAAATTAAAATGGACCTAACTTTCAACAATGTGTTCCTAATTATTTAGGACCCCTTACAGAGCCATTAGTCTACTGTGAAGATTGGGTACTTGTATAAGAAATTAGGTAGCACCATAAAGTTTATTGAGTTTTCCTATTCCAATCTACTGGCCTACTATACCCCAAAGGACCATGGCTCTATCTGAGGCCAACTATGGAGTTTGAGATTTGATTAGAGATAAGATATGTGTTTGTAATCATGTCTTTTGGTGTGATTTTGAGTTTTAAGATTTGTATGTTTCCTTTTTTATATCATTTCCTTTTGTTTCAAATGATTTATATTTTAACTTTCTTGATGGCTTTTTTTATTCCTCTTCCATACAAATTTGGAAAACCAAACATGGGTGTTAAAGATGACTTTCATTTGAATACTTGGGACTTGGTTGATAAGAGAGATAAATTAAAAGATCATGGGGTCTAAGAGTCTCGTAAATATAGGTGAAATAAAAGTGCTATCTTGACTTTGACCTTGTTTTATCCAATGTGGAGTGAAAGAAAAGGAAATTAAGAAGGATGACACATGAACTAATTTGAATTAATTCAAATCACAAAAAATGTGACAAAGGGTAAAAAGGGATACAATGATAGTAAAGTTTGATTCCATATCATAAGAATGAGGGAAATGTAGGAAAATATGCTAGCATAGTTTGTTATGCGAATTTTCATCTATAAAAAAAGTAAATGTTAAAGTTGAGAACAAAGGATCAAAAACTTATAACCATTGCAAAACAAATTATTGATAAGGAATGAAAAGATGGTGATTTTATGAGGAAGACTAGGTCATATCCATGGTATTATATTGTAACTCATAAAAAAGAAACCCAAGGGGGTGAATAAATCATGTGAAAAAAATGAGTTAATAAAAAGATGGTATTTGTGAGGATGGCTAGGTCCTATGCATGGTCTTACACTGCAACTCATAAAAGAAAAATCCAAGGAGTGTCAAAAGGTGTGTGAAAAGTATGAAAATAAGAGGATAAAAGTACATCATGAGGAAGACCAGGTTTTATTCATGGTTTTACAATACAACTCATGAGAAATAAGGGAAACCAAACGATTGCAAAGAAGGACTAAGGTTTGTGAAAAGAGAGAACCTCTATAGCGGGTGAGATATATTTAAGTAAATTGAAAAAAGTGTTATATATATATATGTATATATATATGTATGTATATATATATATGTATATATATATATATATATATATATATATATATGTATGTATGTATGTATATATATATATATATGTATATATATATATACATATATATATATATATATATATACATATATGTATGTATGTATATATATATATATATATATGCATATATATACATATATGTATATATATACATATATGTATGTATATATATATATATATATACATATATGTATGTATATATATATATATATATATATATATATATATATATATATATATATATATATATACATACATACATACATACATACATACATACATACATACATATATATATATATATATATATATATATATATATATATATATATATATATATATATATATGAAAAGAAGGAAATGCTTTAGGCAAAGTAATTTTAAGGAATTGTGTGTTGGTGGGCTCTTTGAAAATATGGCTTTCATTAGTTTGAAGGCTGTAGGTACTTAGACCAAGAATATCTTTGACTAAATAGGGGCCCCACTATTTTTAGGCATATTTACCTTATTTATCATGAGTGTAGTCTAATTTAAGGACAAGGTCACCGACATTAAATGTACAAATTTTAACACATTTATTATGTTGTTTGGAAATATGATCCTTATATTGGTGATTATGTTACAAAGTAGAAAGATGGTGTTTATCAAGGAGATCAAGAACATGAAAGTGAGAATTAAGTAGTTATTCATTGAGAATGATACCATGAAGAGATATATGAAGAGAGGGAAGTTCAACTTCTAATAGCAAAACAAATTTAGAAACATGGAATGGGGAGAATGGTGTTGCCCAATGGCAGTATGTATGCTAGTCTGATAGGACCAGAGAGTAGGATAAAGGTGAATATGTCAATCCATGCAGGTTTCATGAATTATATTTTAGAAAATTTTGTTGAGAATTGTATTATAATCTTGAGATTGGCCATTACATTGTCGATGATAAGGTGTCAATTTTTTTAATTGATCTTAAATTTTACACAAAGTTGTTTAACATCTTTATTTTTGAAATTACCACCATTGTCTAAAATTATAGTATGGGGAACACCAAAGTGGTAAACAATTTGATTAAGATTAAATATGGCAATGGTGTTACCAGTGACATTAACAAGAGGCATGAATTCCACCCATTTGGTAAAATACTTGGTAGTAGTGATGATAAAAACATGCCCATCTTGGGAGTGAGGTAATTTATTGATGAGATCTAATCCCCACATGGAGAATGGCCAAGGAGATTCAACATTTTTAATCTTGGATGGAGGTGAATTAATTAGATCATCGTGAAGTTGGCAAGGAGTACACTTTTTTGTGAATTTTATTGCATCCTTTTCAAGAGTAAGCTAAAAGTAACCCATACATAGGCATTTACAGGTTGTAACATGTTTGCACAGTGGCCATCACAAATTCCCTCATGTGCTTGTTCAAGAGGAGGAGGGATCTCATCATTCATAACATAATGGAATAAAGTACCTTTAACTTTATGATAATAAAGGATGTTATGTCAAAATACATACTAAAAATCTTGTTTATAAATGCATGTCTTTTCATGAGAGTGTAAGTTAGGAGGATATGTTTAATGTTCCAAAAATTGAATGATGTCTTTATAACATGAGATTGATTGAATGGTAACAACCTCAATGTGGTAGATAAGTGAATCTGGTATTTGAGTTGAGGAAAAAGATTTTATTATTTGTATAAGAAAAGTGGGATAAAAAAGAACTTGGTGTGGATGAAAGAGAGAAGCTGAAGAAGCCAAGGAACAAGTAATGGAATTTTGATCTCTAAGTATAGTCTCAATGGTGAAAGAGATCAAACATTTAGTAAGAGTGGTTAAAATTTGATAATAGGTAATGAGATTTTTGCTTTTACATTGTTAATCACCATTGACTTGGCAACAAATAAGCTGAGAATCACCTAAAACATGTAGGTATTGAATATCTAAATCAAGATAGGCTTTCATACCTAAGATTAGAGCTTCATATTCAACCATATTGTTGGTGACATTAAAGGAGTCATTTTTCTTGGAGGACTTGTAAGAATGCAACCTACCCTAGCTCCTTGAAGTCATTTAGCACCATAAAAGTTAAGGGTATAAGTATATTCATTTACGTCTACATTAATTTTAAGAAGCTCTTAGATAACTACTTTAGATTTATTAGTATCAGAGGGAATACAAGATTCATCAAAATTATTTTCTTCAAGATCAATGGTAAAGTTATGAAAGTAATATTTGAGAGACATATTTTGATTAAGACCTTTAATATATAGGATATTATCATCTATAAGACTATCTTGAAGGTGATTGGTAGCTGGTATAGGAGCTACAACAAGTTAATCAGCTATGACTTGTATTTTAATAGATTTTTGAGTCATAATGAAGAGATCAAATTCCATAAGGAGGACCATCCATTTGTCAATTATATCTATAAGAAGAAAGGCTTTGGAGAAGAAGTGATGAATGGGTTTATATGAATGATGATATAAGTGGTTCGCTATAACATGTAGTGCCTAATATTTTTAGCTATGAAATAGATGGTGAGGTATTCATGTTTGATTTTGATATAACATGTCTCATAATAAATCAAGAATCAACTAATGTAATAAATGGAATACTCTCTTCCAGTATCATCTTACTGGTAAAGCATTTCCCTAACTGATATAGGTGTGAAAGAAGTATATAGGATCAATGGTGCAATTATTGGGAGGAGGACAAAGTGTAGGTGGGTGAAATAATGACTCTTTCATGTTATCAAAGGATTTTTGACAAAGATCCATATATTCTAGGGTATTACCTTTATTAATAAGATAATTTATTGAGTCGATGAGATAAGACATTTTGGGGATGAATCATCTAATTGACCAAAGTTTTCTTAAGTAAAATGTCAGGAATGGGCATGTTGACAATAACACTAATCTTAGCTGGGTCAACATCGATGCCATGGAGAGAGACTAGTAATCCTAATAATTTTCTTGATGTGACACTAAAGACACATTTATAAGGATTGATTCTAACTTGGTATTTAAGAAGATGATCAAAGATGATAGTAAGATCTGAGAGATGAGTTTTATAACTTTTGGATCTAGTAATGAGGTCATCCATATAGGTTTAAACAATTTTGTGAATAAGATCAAGAAATATATGATTCATTTCTCATGGGTACTTGGTTATGGAATTTTTGATGCTAAAGGGAATTTTGATATAATAATAGGTGCCCCATTCTATGGTGAAAGTGGTCTTATGTTGGTCCTCAGGGGAAAAGTGAGTCTAATTGTAGCCTAAGAAATCATCTATAAGAGATAACATTTCATAACCATCCATGGAATCAATGATGGAATCTATTGAAGGTAAAGGGAATTTTTCCTTGGGACAAGTGAGGTTAAGATTGTAAAAATAAATACAAATGCAAATGACCATAGTGACCTTTTTTTGAATGAGCACTATGTTAGAAACCCATTCAGAATAGTCCACTAGTTTGGTAAATTTAACATCAAGTAATTTGATGATTTATTTATGACATAAGGTGGAAACCTCATGTGGAAATTTCATTTTTTTTGACACATAAGTTTGGCATAGGGATAAGTAATAATGTTATGCACCACAATGATAGGGTCAATACTAGGCATGCCCTCATAGGACCAAGTGAAAAACTCATGATACTTATCAAAGAATAAGCTAAAATTATCATGTTTGGTAGGTAAATGTTTGTGAGCAAATGTAATTGGTTGAGGATAAGATGGAGTACCATATTAATATGAGTTGTTTATTTGATAGGCATGGCATTCTCATCTTGGAAATGGTATGGTGCATTAGGTAAGGCAGAAATAAGATTAGTTTTAGGATCAATGATAAAAATGAAGTTATTGAAATAAAGGGTTTTGGTTTTATAATTCCCAAGTTTATGATGTTGTTGAGGAAGTTGAGGTTATTGAGAATGAATTAATTCATGAATAGCTTCGTCACTAGGCAAGCTAAGAAGAGGACCATAATATTCAACATCAACTTCAAGATCTAGAATTTGATTACCATAGCAATCATACTTAGAATGTATTTAATGGACATCAGTTGCCTTGGAATTTAGTGTAATGTTAGGAGTAGGAGAAGTAGATGGATCATAAAGGATTGGAGTGTTATTGGTTTTGGTGATGGGAGAAGGATCAGATACAATGATTGGATCAATAGGTGGTAAAGGAGATGTTGGAATTTCCAGAGATTCAGAAGGTATAATTTGCTCTACCACCCAAAGAGTATTAATAATAGGAAAATTGGTAGGATGAACATGATCCTTGGGATCTAAGTCATGATCCATAGAAATGGTATAAACATCCCAATTAAAAGCATGAATTTAAGATAAGGTTTTCTCATAATGCTAGACATTCAAGTCTTGAGATTGAGCTTGGGTCATTATGTAATTATCATCGTATGTTAGAGAAATTATACATGATTAATAATCAAGGAGAGTTTCAAAAGGTGAAATCCCAATATTACTAAATGTATGAGGAGACATTATGATAGGATCTTGAAATAATTTAGCCACTCCAAGATCATTATAGGTGAAGGTATCTTCAGGTAAATAAGGATCATGAGCATTGTATGGAGGGGGAAATAAGTAATCTCATTAATAAGAGGAATAATATGGTCCCTAGGTAATAAATAAGGAAGAAGCCACTGTGAAATATATGGAGTTAGATTGGTAGTATTGCAAGTATGTTGCAAATCATGAGGTTTATCACCATCAAAATCTAAAAGAGTGACTTGTAAGTCAAGATTCATGTTGATGACTCGGGTAAAGGAGCACTATTGATTTTAGGAATGGTAGGAATACGATACTGAGATTTGGGATTAGGAAGTTGGATACTCCATGGGTTAGGATCGACTTTATGCTTGTATAATTTCCCATTATGTAAGAATTTAATGCATTGGCTACTAGAAGAAGCAATGGCCCTCATTCTATGAGTCCATGGATGACCAAGGACTAAATTATAAGATAATGGTAGATTAAGGACCATAATCTTAGTTTAAATTATCTTAGGACTGATGATTAATAGAATACAAATACAACCAAGTGGCCTTTGATTTGTTTTATCAAAACCAAGACAAGTAAGATAAGTTTGCATGAGATTATCCTTGTTATAACCAAGTTGTTAGATAAGCCATAAATATATCACATTAATACCATATCCTTCATCAACTAAAACCATATGAATTAGGGTAGTATTAATGGCTATTTTAATAAAGAGTGGTAGATCATCAACACAAAAAAGAATTTCATCATTGATCATGTCCTCTTCAAGAAATTCAATAGAAGTCTAGGAAGAAATACACATAGTTTAAATGGTATTGATGTTGGTAAGTTGAGATTCAATAAAAGGTGGTTCTTCATCTATAAAATTTGGATCTTCAATTTCTTAGAGTTATTTCATAAAGAACTTGTGATGATAGGGTGAAGTACGAACCAAATCCATAAGTGGAATCTTACAAGGCATAGAGTTGAGTTCTTCAAGAAAGTTCCAATGAAATTTAGAAAAAGAAATAGATATAGTTGGAGGTTCAGAAGGAAGAAGTGGTTCCTCATGGGATTCCAAATCTAGATTAGTAGTTGTACTATCATTGAGAAGTTATTATTCTAAGGATGACTTTATAGGTTTGGTAATGGGATCTTTGTGAGCTGGCTTGCGATGATAGTTGACCTTGGTGGTGTTAACATATTGAGAATTACTGTAATATTGGTAATAGTTAGTATCAATGGCACACACATCCTTAGTCTTTGGTTGATTGTTTGAAGAATTTTTTTGGTTATGTTAGGTAGAAAATTTAGAAGCCTATCCATTTTGAGAAGTAGCAGTGTACTCTTGATGATGAAGGTTGATCATGGATTCATGATTATATGAATCACTAAGCATATAGGAGATATAAAATTTAGTGAGCCATTTAAAAGATTCATGGGAATGACCAATGTTGGCATGGAACCAAAAAATTTGATTAGGATCATACCACTTAGGAGGATTGTTAGGATAGGTGAAAGGTCTAGAGGTAGTAAGAGTTGTTTCATTTTATGCATAGAAAGTGGTATGTGAGAAGATGAAAAGATGTCAGATTTGGCAACTCCTAATTTAGTCTACAGAGTATTAATAGTGATAGAATTGGTAGATGTTTAAAAATATCCTTTTAAAAGCTTAGGATTAGGTTTGAAATGCTTCATGAGAAAGTCTTGATGTTTATCTTGGTCAAGAGATTCATTAAGTGTTTGGGGAGGAAAGGTTTAAACCTTACATTGAAGAGAAGGAGTTAATGCAGTGATAAAGGGTTTGAATAAGTTATCATCAATCATGTTATGATCATCTTTGTCTTCTAATGATTTCCATCATTTAATAAAGTCATGAGCTAATTTAGTGGGATATTTCTTAGCATTGATGAAGAAGCTAGGACAATTTTTGGGAAGATCATTATGTTGAAACTCTTTAACTAGAGGATTGACCAAATATTCAAGTTGCCAAATAAAATGTTGGGGTAATTGGTTGTACCATTCTAATACATCACTAGTGAAAGTTTTAACTACGAGTTTAGTAGTGGAAAATGTATTAGTTTGGATCCACTCTTTATAAAGGTTGACAAAGGATTTGAGGAATGAGTATGGGTCTTTATTCACATCATAATTGATAATTGGAGATATGTTACCAATTTCAATGGACATAATGAAGGGAGCTAAAGTCTCATTTTGAATAGTTTGAATCATCTTGTTATTCATTATGGCTTGAGGAATAACATTGTTTGAGGCATCCCTAAGAGGTGGAGGAATGTAATTGGGATGAGCTTGAGGATGAATAATTGGTTGATTGTCCATATTAATCAAATGATGTTGAAGTTGCATCATTTTATTGGTGTTATGGTTTTATATTATGTTCACTTGTTGGATAACTTGGGCAAGAAGTTGAGTTGTATCAAGAGGTGGGTTGGTGTTGTTAGGAGTAATCCCTAAATTGGTATTAGGGGGAGGGTTATTATAATGTGGATTATTAGTGGGATTATTTATTAAACTTGTGTCAATTTATCCCACATTAGTTTGAAGGTTTTGAATATGAGAAGCATCTTAGTAAGTACAGAAAGGATTAGAACCATCAAATTTATATTGCCATGTGATTTGCACCATGTTATAGGTGATGGATGAAGGAGGTAAAGAGGTGACCCAAGAGTGATGGTTCTCTTGGGAGGAAAAGAGAGGGAGGATTGAACATCCCATATAATATCTAAATAGATTCAAGCTATCCAAGAAGATTCTGACAGGAGACTTCATGCTGACTTGAGAGAAATGAATAGAATGCTAAAAAATGATAAATAGGGAAGGCAAAAAAATACACAAAGTCGATTGGGTTGACCTAGAATAGAGATAAGGGTCTAAAATATTGTATAGTCAACTAGGTCAACCTATCATAATAGATAGGGGATAAAAGCATGTACAAGGTCGACTGGGTCAACCTAGCATAATAAAAAGGGGAAAATAGATAATCTATTAGTGACTATTTTGCCATAAATGATTTTGTATTGAAACAAAAATAAATTTTCAAGTATTTTGAAAAGTAAGAATTGAAGGGAAACAAAAAATCAATTATATCAATGAGGTTAATCCCATTGAGGCGCATAACAAAAAACCTTGCACCAATGCTGCCTAATAAAAGTTTTTATAATACAACACATAATTGAGAAAAGAGCAAACAATCAAATTAGAAAGTAAAATCTAACTAAGTGGTTAACCTAATTGTTTTTATATTATTATAATATAAGTTTAGATGTGATAGGAAGTTGGATGTAAGCAAGGAACTAGAAAGCAATCTAAGGATAGTTTCAGGACATTAAGGTTGAAAGGGATCTATATTGGTAATCATACAGGCTTGGTATTAGGGCTTATCCCATCAATTCACACACCATAGTGATAAGGGTGTTAGGTGCTTATCCAAAATATATAATTAACTACATGTTTATAATTGGTCAGAAAGCCAAGTTGACTTCCCCCTTGGTGATGAAATCCAAGTAGGTAGGTCTTGGGTAGACAATTATTAAAATTCTTGTTAAGATTTTATGATTTGATCATGTGTGCATAAAAGAGAAAATAGTGAAACTAAATGGTATATTAAAAACCACCTAATTAGACTAGGTGATCTATTCTAAGTATGCAAGCAACAAAAATGAAAATGTGGGCTAATTACTAGCATATAAGGGTTAATTTCAATTTTGAAACATAGGGCAATGTTGATTTAGAAGGAAAAATTCTAAAAGTGAACTATATTAACAAAGTTGACTTAGCTTTCTAGACTGTACATAGAATATAGAACTACATCAACAAGGTTGACCTAGTTGACTATATAAGGGCAATTTTAAAGACTACAAACTATGAAAAATAAGACTATAAGGAAAGAGATAAAAAGATATAAAGGAACCTTGGTGGGTTGGAGGATGCAGAGAAGTGATACTAATATTGAATAACTTTGATAAATGCTTGCAGATATTACTAACTATGTTGACTAAGTCGACCAAGCTTTACAAAAACTTATTATTGAGTGCTTAAAATGTATAGGGTTGACTAGGTTGACCTAGTAGTCTAAATTTAATGCTTAAAAGTTTACAAAGTTAACTAGGTTGACCTAGTAATCTGAATTATAATTTTGGAAAACCTGCACAAACATAACATAGTCATTTTGATGCGATTATGTGTAAAACCTACACATAAAAGTCAGTACTATGTCGATATAGTTGACCCAACATCACAAATATAAAATAATAAAAATGATTTAATAATGAAATAAGGGAAACAAATATTGCAATGGTTAGATTCATGTCAGGTTCACCAAAATGTATGCAATCATAAATGCATCATGTCTATAAATCAATCCTAACTCAGAGAAGATAGATCATTCTATATACTTCCAATTGGGGATACATTTGTTAAATGGGATCATGACCAATTATGAGGATCTAATAGACTTGATCAAGGGATATCTTATCATAATACACTATGCTAAGGAGGGATACAAAGCCTCCAATATAGCATAACCATGTAATAACCCTAAGGGGGTCCTGATTTTTGATATCTAACCTAAACTAATAATAAATAAAGTAAATCTAATCTAGTGCTCACCAAAACTTGTGACATAATATGAAGGGTTAGTAAATAATCAAAACATGTATAGGATAATATCAATTAAGTTATGTATGAGTAAGACCCTAATATATGGAATAAAGAGAGTAATATTATTCAAATCCAATACTTATGTTACTTCTAACTACTAAAGAGAGGAGTAAAGTTAGAGAACATATACTTGAATACGAACCCATTAAGACTCAATCTCTCCCTTGGCCAATGGGGCTTTGTAATATGTTGTTATGGTTTTTAAATATCACTAAGAACGGCCAAATCATCCAAGACTTGTCCACAAGACTAGATTATCTAAGTAGAAACCCTAAGCTAAGACTCCTCAAGTAGAATGGTGGAAGAGCAAATTGTAAAGAAGCATAAGCGAATAATAACTCTTGATTGCATATTGAAATAATGATGAAATTATCTTATATTTTTGGGTGGATTTGACCCTTGATCCTTCCAAAAATCTTGGCCAACAGGGTCAACTTGATTGACCTAGCACAATTTTGAATAATTATTCACTAGGTTGGCCAAAGGCCAAACTAGTTCCTAAGTGAAAATCACCCAAAACTATACAGGGTCAACCTAGTCAACCTAGCATAGCTAACTAAAAAAAGGGAATTAAGGTGAGGAAAAGAGGGATGGAAAGTGGAAAATCCTAGAGGACTGTGTAATAGAGGAGAAATAGCTTAGAAAATGATTTTAAGAGTTGGTTGGATTGGTAATAATGTGGCGATAAGGGATAACAATCCTAAAAAGCACCAATGGTCTACCCACCCCTTTCCTAGTACACCCTCTAAGGTGTGTATTCAGAGAGATTGAGTCTTGATGGGCTCCTTTAAGATGTAAAATGTCATTATTTGATAAAATTTGAAAATATTATGTGTATACACATCCTTTTAGAGAGTCTTGTTATTCTTAAGGTAAAAAGTAGAATGCAATTTGAGAAACCATTATGGTCAAACCATGAGAGGTAGATAAAAACAATAAGATCATATAATTTAAAGGAGTATCCATATAAGTATACCTATAAGTATTATATTTCACTCATGATGAGGAAAAAATGGCCACAAGATTTCTCTTAAAGTGAAAACTTGCTTTAGGGAGTAAATGTTTGTGAGTATAATGCACAATTTTTGAACCACATGCCTAATCAATGAACAATATTCATGGAAAAATGCATATGGGTGTATGAATCAACTTCATCTACCCCTATTTTCACCTAAAATTGAAAATTTTAGGTGGATGAACACATCCCTTAAGAGAATCTTCTCATTCTTACAAAATTTATGTAGCTATTTCATGTAAATTGTGAGGGGTAGAGATAAAACATAAGATCATATAGTTGTATAGGGGAGTCCTATAAGCATATATAAGAATATTTTATTCCAATAATGATGAGGAAGAAATGGTGACACATTTTCTCTCATAGTGAAAACTTGATATAGGGACCAAAATTTGGTCAATATAATGTGTAACTTTTGAATTACAAGCCCAAATGATGAAACATAATTATAGTCGCATTTGGATGGGAACATAAAATAAAATATAAATTTAATTATAATAGGTATTGTAGGATCTATATGAAAATAATTAACTCATGTAGAGGATTTTAACACAAAAATATTGATGAATACTTTTAATCACACAATAATAATATATTTATCTATTATATTTGTTCGAGCATTACACACACACACACACACACACACACACACACACAGGAAATATTTTTCCTATAATCATGGAGATATTCTCTCCAACAAACTATCAACAAAATCCCTACTAAGACTCAAAAATCTATCTGCATAAATTATTATTACATACAACAATATAATTCTAAACTATAATATTCTAATAACTAACTTAACAACAAAATTGTAAGTACTATTTATGCAATGTAAATATTAATCTACAACATTCCCCCCTTATTTTTTACATGGTAAAACAAATCCCCTTATTTTATTGTGGCATTCCTAATTTATGTGCTCATGATATTCTCACTGATGGTTTTCCATGACTACACCAACAACCTTACCCAATCCATTTTACAGGTATACCAATAACCTTTCACAATTAGTTTTCCAAGTTTATCAAAAAACCTTTCACAATTGATTTTTTAGGTTCACTAGAAACCTTACACAATTGGTTTTCTAGGTTTACAACAAACCTTACATAATTGGTTTTCCTAGTTTATGAAAGAACTTCACATCATGAATGCTATAATACAATTTTATCAAAATTATAGAATACCTCACTTAAAAATAAAAAAACTTAAATCTACATCACACAACAAAATAACATGCCACTAAAGCAAATTGGCCCCATCACTAGTGTCTAATGAGAGGCTTGAATGGCCTCCATCCTCTAATGCATTCAAAACCCAACACAATAAGTTGTTTATTTAGTCAATAAAGATTTAAATCTTAAATTCATGTTATTTTTAAGGGAATAGAGTTCTCCCCACAAGATTGACACATTTGACATTTGACTCAGGACATAACATATAAGTGATAGCGTGTTCTTTATAATATAAGAAATGTCAGAATTAAATCTTGACTCTTTAATGACTAAAGACAATATACAAGACACAATTAAATACTTTGACACTTTTGAATTTGTTTTTGTACAAAAAATTGACCTTGATGACAAAATGACACACTTAGACAAACTTTATACCATCATACTAGATTGATATAACAAGACATGCTAATTATTGTAACCCCAAACTATAAAGAAATGGACCAAAAAGACAATTTTAACAAATACTAAAGTCACTAAATATTTATAAAGACTATAATAATAAAGATATGAAATTTCCAATAGAAATGAATTCACTAATAACCAAAAATTACTATATAAAAAGAACGCTTTCCTTATTTTCATAATGACATGTAATAAAATACAAAATGATATCATATAAATGAATGTTTGGATTTAAAAAAATACATCATATACCACATTGAAATCAAAATGATTGAGATTGTGGGGGGGGGGTGAATTATTCTTTAAAAAATTTACTAAAATTCCACTTAAGCATTCATGACCATTCATTCAAACATTTAGATCAAACAAAGACTAACTAACCATCCACATATGTATGAAACATAAGAACACAAGATAACACAACTTATATGTGGGAAACCCTCAAGGGGAAGAAAATACACTTATCCCTAAAAATGGAATATAGTCCTATAAGATAAAATATCAATTTTATTGAAGCACCAAATTCACAAGACCAACCCCAACAAGCTAAACACCAACCCAACTAGGCTTTAACAAGTACCCACTTGCAAGGAGGTACCAACCCACTATATGAATTAGCACTAACTCAAACACATGAAATAATTTATCACATTTAGAATACCTTATTTCTCACACAACATATGGTGATGACCTTATTCATCTCTTCACACACTTCTATCCCTCTCAAAATTGACTCTAAGCTTCTTCACTCGACTAGGTACCTTCAAGACTGATTAGGTCATATGACCTCAATGCGCTCTTTTATTCACTTCCACACAACACACACACAAGTAATCCTAAAATTTCATAGTATTTATACAAGTCTCTTGTTCATATCCTTCTTGTTTGGCCAAACAACATTTTATCTCCAACCACCACTTGAAGCATGTCATTAGTAATGTTCACAATTAGGCTCGTGCATACACAAAAAGTTTGTCTTGAACAAATGAAGCATAAAAAAAAAATTTCAAAAAAATAGTGGAAAAAAATCACATATATAGAAGCTAAATGACCTTAGGGTCATCATCATGTGATTTATACTTCACAAATTATGGTATAAAAGCTCAAACTCTTCTCTGTAAGATGCTCACTCTGAACTGCCAACTAACTGTAAAACATAGTCATGAAAACTTGAACTTATGAAATCATAAAAGGACATAATAAAGAGATTAAAATGAATTAAAATGATCATAAAACTTAATAAAAACAACTTT
Organism: Torreya grandis; assembly: GCA_037957365.1. Taxonomy (NCBI): domain Eukaryota; kingdom Viridiplantae; phylum Streptophyta; class Pinopsida; order Cupressales; family Taxaceae; genus Torreya; species Torreya grandis. The sequence continues at coordinate 1,308,576 of JARHVA010003248.1, forward strand.
CAACAAAAATATCATAAGGTATATTAGCAACTATTAGTCTTGTAGACCAATTTGTTGAACTTCTCTCTCACAAACCTCACTCAACTAGTCAAGCCATTTTGGCTTCAATGTTGCAACTTATTAAATTGAATTTAAAGATTTTTAAAAGTATGGATAAGAAATATAAGTCAAAAATGGAAAAACCATATACATTACATTCTTCAAATCAGGGCATAAAGTCTCAAACTTGTTATTGTAACTTGCTTACCTAAAACTTTCAGTTTGTCTTGAAGCATGTCAAGGTGATAATGACCTTCAACCACCTATATGAAAATTTAAAAATAATTATATTTCATTTGGATAATCTTATGAGATAATTAGATCATTCTTATATAGAAAGATAGTATGGTCAAATGGTAATATTGACCAATCTCATAATCTTGTATTTCATTGTCTCATCTAAACCAGATAGGTCAAATTATGATTAACATTTTCATCATATCTACTAATGTTAAAAACTTATATAAAAAATTAACATGTCTTACAAGTCTCAATATTTTTCATCCATCCATTTATCAACTTTGACTTGGTCAACTCTGACTTCTATAATAAATCTCTAAGAAATAAGGCCTTTTCTATAGGGTCTACTCACTCACTTGAAAAACTAATCACACCTGGATGTGCTTGAGAGAGTTTAATACAACCTAAAATTACTTAAATATCCATAACAATCCATTTTGATTACTTTAGAACACCCTATTTTATATTAGGTCATTATTAGGGTTCTTTAAGGGTTTAAACCATCATCTAGTCTTAACAATCAATCATAAAGCTTAGCCCCTCATTACATAAACCAAAGCTTAGAACTCTAAAATAGGACCTTTACTAATTTACCATGAATAGATTATATTCCTATGTAGAGGTTACACATGCCAATGAACACTTAAAATTTCTTCTCAAGTTAAGAACCCTTCATTCAGTGCAATTGAGAGACCTCAAAACACTTTTTCATGAATTTTATTGCAAACCATGACTTAAAAATTTATGAACTTTCTTAAAAAACATATTATAATTTTTAAAACACTCACTTATCCTTAATATCCTTGGAAATATAATCTCACACCCCATTATTCCATGCTCTCTCTCTTTTCTCTTCAGGCCTTGACCTAAAAGTCACATTAGGCCTTAAAACTGACCTTCTAACCACTATCCAAGCTCTCAAAATATCATATACAAACTAAAAAAATCTCTCTCATGCTAAAAAATTGCTTTAAGTCCTTCACAAGACTTGATAACACTTGATAACACCTCATTAGGTCAGGTAGGGTCTAGAACTAGTCTAGTTGTAGACTTAGACTTAAGGTCTCACCCTTATAGGCTCACCTTGAAACTATCTTGAGTGATCCAATGAATCATATGCATGATAAAGAAAAATTTTACAGTCATTTATGCCTTTATGCATCCATCTCACTAGGTCACCATGCTCAAACCTTCTCACTGGGTCTTTACATATCATGACTTGTGCCATGACTAGGCTTCTTAAGTACTTTGAAACTTTGACAACTGAGCATGAAAAATTAATTGATGATTCTACACATTGTTCACATGACTTAAATTCTCCTCAAAATAAGTGCATACCTTTTCATGCTCACCATGTACATGCTCATGATATGATCATGTTTGTTATGAATAGGCTTCTCAAGACACCTTGTACTCAAGGACTAGTACTCAAATCATGATCAACTTAACCTAAACCTTGAAATAAACCTCATAATAATCATTAGGTTGCCTTCATATTCTCTCTCAATAGAGAGACATTAGGTTGCCTTCAAATTCTCTCTTGTCACATGGATTTCTTGTTATATCAAACACACAAGCTCATACCTCACAGACTACTCACCATGCATCTTCATGAGATGCACCTTGACATCAATGACATAAAAATTGACATAAAATAACATCAACCTTGACACTTTTACATTAATTACATCAGATTGACATTAATGATAACACTATGCCAACAAACTCCCCCTTTGTTATTGATGGCAAAACATACTATAATCTGATCAATCTCTTCTCCCCCAAACTAGTCTTTCTCCCCCTTTGACATTAATGACAAAGGGTATTCCAAAAACAAATATCTAATGCTTGAACCTAAACTTAAATAAAACACATAATGAAATGCTAACCAAATACTCACCTTAGAATCATAGTAGTTATTATAAATAACTTCTGAAATTCTTGAGTTGCTCCTCAAGAAACCATGCCTCTTATGTCATCTATATCTTGATTAAAGTATATATAAAGATCCATCTCAAATTTTTATCCATTTTCATCATGAAAACCCTTCTTGTATTAGTTCATTGATCATTAGGTCTATAAAACACCTAGTTCACTATCTACTAGAATTCTGTCTTTCTTGATCACCTTCACCTAACACAACCATGGCTTACCGAGTATATATACCTGTGATACATCACCCAAAGGTCATCTTAAAATGCTTAAATAAATCACACTCAATTCCTATGAGCATAAAATATCTCTATAATCAAATCTTGTCCACCATGTCTATTAGGTCTATCTATAATCAAAAATATTGTTCCAAGGGAAAAATCTAGTTCTACATGCTAGAGCAGAGATCACTCATGTCATATCCATATGGTATCATATATTTTTTTCTCACACATATCTACCTCCTTCATGTCCACAAACATCATCATGAGATATTCTTTTCATCATTCTATCAACTAGGTCTATGCTTATATGATTCATTATGTTAGACCTTTGTCATAACTTGTCTTCTTCATGATATGCAAACTAAGACTATACAACATGTGCCTTGGTAATTTATGAACTTAAGGTCATATTGATGCACATATAACACTCAAATCTCTCTCACAAATAGTTCAACAAATATAATCATTAAATATATAAGTGATCATGCTCTCCCTAACTCCATGCTTACATATATTTAGATAACAAAGGCAACCACTCTCATGTAAAATAACTTAGAGATACCAAGCCCCCCCTTAGACCAAACATATACCAATCAATGTCAAAACTCAACAAATAAATATCATATAGAACTACATGACCATGTTCCCCCTTTGCTTTCACAACTTGCTCACCATATGAATCAACAATACACATACCATCTTCAACAAGGATTAATCACCTTGGTACCAATACCAAATCTCAAAATAGATCAAGCTAAACTACAATCAGGTACCAAAAAAATTACCTATCAACATGCCAAAAGACCACACTTCTAGCTCAAACTCAACAATATTCAACATGTCTTCATACCTTCTTGACATACAACACCTATACAATCTCAACAAGCATCCACCATGCTTACACTTACTGATGAGTGTCTCCATGAAGCCTAATGGAGACACCCCTTACATAGGGAACTTAAAAAACACAAATTTAGGAGATTCCCAAATCTCCATACTCTCACAAGATTGAATATTATTTAATGTCCTTTTAGGCTTGACCTTTGACTTGGCCTATTCATCATCCTTCTAAGCTAACAAAGAATACTCTTGACATTATTTCAAATCTGACTTATACTCTATAGTACCAAACATGCCACCTTGGTTTATGAGTTGATCATGAGTTACATTTTCATCCTTCTCAGTCAAATCTTCATTCTTATTATTTTGATCAACCATATGAGAACCAAGACCTCTCTTGTTTCCTAACATATGGCTTGAGCAACCATTATCTATATTCTTATATTTCATAGAATATTCTTCTTTAGTCTTCATTCTATCAGTACCATCATTTTTTGGTAGACCTTCATTTCTATCATGATAAACATTGTCATCATCAAATCCATGTTTATGCTTATTAGGATCACCTTTAAGTTGTTAGAACTATCTCAAAGGACCAAGTTTGATTATAATTATTATAATCACAATGATTGAGAGGGTGGGGGTGAATCAGTCTTTAAAACCTTTACTAAAATTTCACTTAATCATTCATGAACATTAATTTAAACATGTAGATCAAACAATGACTAAGTAACCATCCACATATGCATGAAACATAAGAACACAAGATAACACAAATTATATGTGGTAAACCCTCAAGGGGAAGAAAACCCACTAATCAATTAAAATGGACTGAAGTCCTATAATACAAATGATCAAGTTTAGTGAAGCACCAACTTCACATGGAATACCAACCCCAACTAGATGAGGACTAACCCAACTATGATTTAATAAGCACCCACTTGAAAGGAGGCACCAAATCAGCCACTTGAAACACTTGATCACATTTATAACACATTTTTTATCATAAAATAAGTGATGGCTACCTTATTTAGCTCTTCACATGCTTATATCCCTCTCAAAAAAACCTCTAGGTTTCTTTTCTCTACTAGGTCTCTTTAAGACTAATTAGGTCATATGAACTTGATATCCATACTCAAACCTCTTATTAAATAATAATTACTATATATCTACACCCATATAATGATCTACATGACCTCCTTCTACTCTTCATTGTGTTCTTTTATTCACTTACACACAACAAACATAATTAACCTATTATATCGGCCATGTAATATATCTTAGGACATATCATAAACATTAATAAAATGTGCTTTGAGTCCCTTTAAGTCTGACATACCTCAATTAGGCCTTATGTCATCTTTAGGTCTCATAGAGACATCATCCCATTAAGTCTACATAGGACACATTACACTTTGCCTTTCTTAGAACATAATAAAATACCTCAAATGGAAGTAACACATCATATTTGATTCAAATAGACCCTTCATAATCTCGTCTTAGGTCCATGACACTTTTTATCTCCAACCACCACTTGAAGCATGCCATTAATTATGTTCACAATTAGGCTTGTGCATACATAGAAAGTTTGTCTTGAAAAAATGAATAATAAACACAATTTTACCAAAAAAACATGGAAAAAAATAACATATAAAAAATATAAATGACCTTGGGGTCATCGCCATATGTTTTAAACTTAAAAACTTAGGGTATACAAGCTCAAACTCTACTCTGTAAGATGCTCACTTTGAATTGCCAACAGGCATCAAAACACAGTCATGGAAACTTGAAATTTTGACACCTAAAATAAAATAATAAAGAGATAAAATACATGAACATGATCCTAAAACTTCCTTATAACAACTTACACCAAAAATATCATAAGTTATAATAGAAACTATTGGTCTTGACCTCACCTGGTCAATCAAGCCATTTTGGCTTCAATGTTTCAACCTCTTACACTAAATTAAAAAATTATAATTTTTTTTAAAGGACATATAAGTAACAAATGGAAACACCATGTATGTTATATGATTCAACTTAGGGAATAGATTCTCAAACTTATCACTGTAACTTACCTAGAATTGCTAATTATTCATGGAGCATAGTCATGGTGATAATGACCTTTAACCACTTGTATGAACATTTATAGAGACTAATAATTCATGTGGATGGTATTATGAGATAATTTTAACATTATAATATATAAATATAGTATGTTCAAATGGTAATATTGGTCTTGTAAACCAATTTCACAATTTTGTACCTCATTGTCTCATCTAAACCAGATAGGTCAACTTAGGAGAAATTTTTTCATCATATCTACCAATTTTAAAAACTTATATCCAACATGAAAATGTATTAAAATTATTTAAAAATGTATCCATGTAATTAGATTCATCCCTATTTCATGATAACACATCCCTAATCAACTTCTCACTTCTGCCTAGTTTTCTCACTATTTGCATCATATTATAAACCACCATGAAAATCAAATAAAAGTCTAAATATTTTTTCTCCCTCAATTTATCAACTTTGAGTTGGTCAACTCTGATTGATACAAAAAATCTTTGACAAACAAGGCCTTTTATAGGGTCCACTCACTCCCTTGACAAACTAGTCACAATTTGGGGCTATTGGGAGAGTTTAATATAAATTTCAATCACTTAAATATACATAAAAATCCATGATAATCACTTTATAACACCTTATTTCTTATCAGGTCACTATTAGGGTTATTTGAGGGTTTAAACCATCTTTCAGTCTTAATGATCATTCATAAAGCTTATCTCCTCATTATAGAAACCAATTCATGGAAATTTGAGCTAGGATCCTTCACAATATACCATTAATATATTATATTACCATGCATATATTACACATGCTAATGAAAACTTGAAATCCCTTCTTGAATTGAGAACCCTACATTTTGTGCACTCGAGAGACCTCAAAATAGTTTTTCATGCCTTTTCTTGAAAACCATGAATTCAAAATTTGTGAACATGCTTGAAAAAACATATCATAATTATAAAAACACTCAATTATCCATACTATCCTTTGAAATTAAACCTCACATCCCATTAGGACATGCTCTCTCTCTTTGCTCCTAGGCCTTGACCTGCAAGTCATTTTAGGTCTTATAACTAACCTTCTAACCACTGTCCAAGATCTAAATACCTAATATACAAAATCAAGAAACCTCTCTCATTCTCAAACACTAATTTACATCCTTAATAGGTCTTTAAAACTCCTCATGACACCTCATTAGATCTGGCAGGGTCTAGAACTAGTCTAGTTGTAGACTTAGATTTAAGGTCTCACCCCTATAGGCTCACCTTGAAATTCTCTTAAGTGATATAATGCCTCATATGTATGCTCAATTAAATTTTTATATTATCTTATACCTTTATACATCCATATCACTAGGTCACCATGCTCAAACCTTCTCACTGTGTCTTTACATATCATGATTAGTGCCATGATTGGGCTTCTCAAGCACTTTGAAACTTTGACAACTAACCTTGAAACATTCCTTGATGCTTCTAAACCTTGTTAAAATTCCTTACATTCTCCTCAAAATAATGTCATAACTATTTATATACCTTTACATTTTCACCATGCACATTCTAATGATATGACCATGTTTGTTATGACTAGGCTTCTTAAGACACCTTATACTCAAGCATTAGTACTTAAAACATGCTTACCTTGAACTAAATTTTGATAGAAACCTCAGAAGAATAATCAGGTTACCTTCAAATTATATCTCAATAGAGAGACATTAGTTTTCCTTCAAATTCTCTTATGTCACATGGAATTATTACCATATTAGGCACACAAGATCATACCTCATTGACCACTCACCAAGCATCTTCACCAAATATATGTTGACATCAATGACATGAAAATTGACATCAAATGACATCAACCTTGACACTTTGACATTAATGACATTAGATTGAGATTAATGACAACATTATGCAAAAAAACTCCCCATTTGTCATTAATGGCAAAACACACTATAGTTTGATCAATCTCTTTTCCCCAACTGGTCTTTCTCCCCCTTTGACATTAATGATAAAAGGTATTCCACAAAAAACTATCTGATCCTTGGACATGAACTTCAAGAAACCACACAATGAAATGCTAACCAAATACTCACCTTAGACTCATACAAGTTATTATAAACAACTTTTTAAATGATTGAGTTGATCCTCAAGAAACCATGCCTCTTATGTCATCTACATCTTGACTAAACTATATACAAATCTCCATCTTAACTTTTGATCCATCTTCATCATGACACCGTATTATATTAGTTCATTGCTCATTAGGTCTATAAAAAACCTAGTTCACTGTCTACTAGACTTCTATCTTACTTGATCACCTTCACCTCACACAAGACATACCAAGAATATAATCCTATGATATATGACCCAAAGGTCATCTTCAAATTCATAGAGCAATCACACTCAATGCCTATGAGCAGAAAACATCTCTATAATCAATGCTTATCCACCATGTCTATTAGGTTTATCTATAATCAAAGATGTTATTCCAATGGAACAATCTATTTTGTCATGCTATATTAGAGATCACTCATGCCATAACCATATGGTATTTCATAGGTTCTTTTTTCACCAATCTACCTCCTTCATGTCCAGAAACCTCATCATGACATCCTCCTTGCATCATTATATCAACTAAGTCTACACTTATATGCTTCATTATGATAGACCTCTATCATAACTTGGCTTCTTCATGATATGCAAACTGAGACTATACAACATGTGACTTGGTCCTCTATAACCTTAAGGTCATCTTAATGCACATAGAACACTTAACTCTCTCTCTTAAATACTTCAACAAATAGAATCATGAAATATCTAAGAGATCATGCTCTCCCTAATTCCATGATTATGTCTATTTAGATAACAAAGGCAACCACACTCTTGTAAAATAACTTAGAGTTACCAAGCTCTCCTTTAAACCAAGAATCTATCAATTAATGCAATAACTCAACAAAGAAATATCATATAGAACTGCACAACCATTCTCCCCATTTATCTTCATAACTTGTTCACCATATGAATCAATAGTACATAGACCATCTTCAACATAGAAAAAACACCTTGGTACCAATACCAAATATTAACATAGATCAAATTCAACTACAACCAGAAAACAAAAAACTTTACCTATCAACATGTCAAAAAAACACACTTCCAGCTCAGATTCAACTATAACCAGATACCAAAAAATTTTACCTATAAACATGTCAAAAGACCACACTTCCAGCTTAGACTCAACATGTCTTCATACCTTCTTGACATACAACACATTTAAAAGCTCAACAAGTATCCACCATGCTTCCACTTACTGACGAGTGTCTCAATGAAGCCTAATGGAGTCACTCCTTCCATAGGGCACTTAGAACAACACAAATTTAGTAGATTCCTAAATATTTATACTCTCACAAGACTGAATATTCTTCATCATCCTTCTAGGACTGACCTTTGACTTGGCCTATTCACCATCTTTTTGAGATAAAAAATAATACTCTTGAAATTCTTTCAAATCTAACTACTTTACAATAGTAAACAACCCACCATGGTTTATGAGTTGATCATGTCTTACCTTGTCATCCTTATCAATCAACTCTTCATTCTTACTGCTTGGATCAACCATATGAGAACCAAAACCTCTGTTATTTCCTAACATGCAGCTTAAAAAACCACTATATATACTCTAAGATTTTGTATAATCTTCTTCTTAAATATTCATTTTGTTATTACCATCATTCTTTGGTATACCTTCATTGCTATCATGATAAGCATTGTCATCATCATAATCATGTTTGTGCTTCTTAGGATCACCTTTAGGATATTAGGCCTATCTCAAAGGACCAGATCAAATAAAAATGATTGGAAACATAATAATTGAGAGGGTGGGGTGGTGAATAAGTATTTAAAATTGTTACTACAATTCCACTTAAGCATTCATGAACATTCATTCAAACAAGTAGATCAAATAATGATTAAGTAACCATCCAAATATGCATAAAACATAATAACACAAGATAACACAACTTATATGTGGGAAAAATTCAAGGAAAATAAAACCCACTGATTCATGAAAATTGACTAAATTATTATAATACAAAATATCAAGTTTGGTGAAGCACCAACTTCACATGGAACACCAACCCCAACTAGCTAAGCACCAACCTAGCTAGGGTTTAACAAACACCCACTTGCAAGGAGGAACTAACCCTTTAGATGACTCAGCACCAACTCAAAAAACTAAAATAATTTATCATCTATATAACATATTATTTCTCATACAATAAATTATTATTACCTTATGTGGCTCTTCACACACTTCTATCCCTCTCAAAACTACCTCTAGGCTTCTTTGTTCTAATAGGTCTCTTCAAGAATGATTAGGTCATATGACCTTGATTTCCATACTAAAACATCCTATTATATAATAATTAATATATATCTACACACCTATGATGGTATACATTACCTCCGTATTACTCCTTAATGTGCTCTTTTATTCGCTTTCACACAACACACACAAATAGGCCTAAAACTGCTTAGTGTTTATACAAGTCTCTTTTTCATATCCTAATTGGTTGGAAAAACACATTTAAAATCTTATTTCATCCATGTAATAGATATTAGTATATATAATAAACATCAATATAACTTTATTTGAGTCCCTTTTGGTCTGACATACTACAATTAGGCCTTATTTCATCTTTAGGTCTCATGGAGACCTTATCCCATTTGGTCTATGTAGGACATGTTACACTTTTAATTCCTTAGAACAAATTAAAACACATAAAATGATAGTAATACATCATATTACATTAAAATTTAACCCTTATAATCTCATCTTAGGTCCATGATACCTTTTATCTCTAACTACCACTTGAATCACACCATTAGTAATGTTCATAATTAGGCTTGTGCATACACATAAAGTCTATCTTGAATAACTAAATCATAAAATAAAATTTTAAAAAAAAACATGGAAAAAAATAAAATATACAAAATATAAATGAACTCAGGGTCATCACCATATGATTTATACTTCAAAACTCAGGGCATACATGCTCAAATGCTTCTCTATAAGATGCACACTCTGAACTACCAATTGGCCTCACGACATAGTCATGGAAAATTGAAATTATAAAAATTTAAAGAAAATAATAAGGAGATTAAAATTGAATAAAATTATTTTAAGAATTACTTATAACAAATTACAACAAAAATATCATAATTTATAATAGCAACTATTGGTCTTGCAGACCCATTTGTTGACCTTCTTTCTCACAAAATCTCACTCAACCAATCAAGCCATTTTGGATTTAATGTTTCAACCTATTAAGATAAATTAAAATATTATAAAAATTATGTATAAGACATATAATTCCCAAATATAAACACCATACATATTATATGATTCATTGTAGGGCATAGAGTCTCAAACTTATCACTGTAACTTGCTTACTTAGAACTTCTAGTTTGCCTTGAAGCATAATCATGGTGATAATGACCTTAAACCACTTGTATCACTATTTATAGATAATAGTAATTAATTTATATGATATTATGATATACTTATACCATTTTCATATATAAATAAATTATGGTTAAATGGAAATATTTGTCTTACAAACCAATCTCACAATTTTGTACCTCACTATCTCATCTGAATCAAATAGGTTAACTTATGAGTAACATTTTCATCATATATAATGAAATTAAAAAAATATATCCAACATAAAAATGTCTTAAAATTTATAAAAAAATTATGCATGTAATTTGATTCATTCCTATTTTTTGATAACACATCCCTAATCAACTTCTCACTTCTGTTTGGTTTTCTCATTGTTTGCATCATTAGGCCTGTTAGCGATAAGATGTCTTGGATGACCATTTTAACATAAATGAGTGATATAAAAATATTATAAAATAAAATGGAAATAAAATACAAGTATCGATATTTTTATTCCATCCATTTAACATCTTTGAATTGGTCAACTCTGACTATTACAATAAATCTTTGACAAACAAGGCCTTTTTTGTTGGGTCCACTCAATCCCTTGACAAACCAATCACACATGGAGGTTAATATGAGAATTTAATACAAATTTAAATCACTTAATTATCCATACCAATCCATTATAATAACTTTAAAATACCTTATTTCATATCGGGTCACTATTAGGGTTCTTTGAGGTTTTAAACCATCTTATAGTCTTAATGATCATTCATAAATTTTAGCCCCTCATTCCACAAACCAATGCATGGAAATTTGAGATAGGATAATTAACCATATACCATGAATATAATATATTCCCATGCATAGGTTACATGTGCAAATGAACACTTGAAAGTCTTTCTTGAGTTGAGAACCCTTTATTTTGTGCACTCGAGAGACCTCAAAACACTTTTTCATGCCTTTTCTTGTAAACCATGACTTAAAAATTTGTGAAAATATTAAAAAAACATATCATAATTTTAAAAACACTCAATTATCTATAATATCATTGTAAATTTAACCTCATACCCCATTAGGCCATGCTCTCTTTCTTTGCTCTCTAGGCCTTAACTTGCAAGTCACATTAGGCCTTGAAACTAAACTTATAACCACTATCAAAGCTCTAAATAACTCATATAAAAAATAAAAAAACCTATCTCATTCTCAAAAACTAATTTACATCCTTCAAAATCCTTGAAAACACCTCATGATACCTCATTAGGTTAGTTAGGGTCTAGAACTAGTCTAATTAAAGACTTAGACTTAAGGTCTCACCTCTCTAGGCTCACCTTGAAACTCTCCTGAGTGATATAATGCCTCATATTTATTATTAATAATTTTTTAAAAGTATATTATGCCTATGTGCATCCATATCACTAGGTCACCATGGTCAAACCTTCTCACTATGTCTTTACATATCATGACTAGTGCCATGACTGGGATTCTCAAACAATTGGAAACTTTGAAAACTAACCTTGAAATATTCCTTGATGCTTCTACACCTTGTTCTCATGACTTACATTCTCTTAAAAATAATGACATAACTATTTACATACCATTTTATATTCACCATACACATGCTCATCATATGACCATGTTCGTTATGACTATGCTTCTCAAGACACCTTGTACTCAAGGACTAGTACTCAAAACATGCTTACCTTAAATTGAACCTTGACACCAAAATAGGAATAATCATTAGGTTTCCTTAAAATTCTATCTCAATAAAGAGACATTAGTTTTCCTTCATATTATCTCTTATCACATGGCTTTGTTATCATATCACGCACACAAGCTCATACCTCACAAACCACTCACCATACATCTTCACCAGATGTACATTGACATCAATAACATAAACCTTGACTCTTTAACATTAATGACATTAGATTGACATTAATGACAACACTATGCCAACATACCAAATTACAAAATGACTTAAATAGAAATAAAATGATGACTTGTGCTTGATGTTGAATGATGGTTTACATGGTAGGATGCATGTCTAAGTGTCAAGCCCAATAATTTAACCTTGAAAATACACAAAGGAGAGTGTTTGGGATTGTACAAAATATGACATAAAATAACCTCAAAAAATAAATTGTCTACAAAATTTCATTCATAATTTTGATGCACTCATTGAATCATAAATGGAAGATCAAGTAATGGTACACTTGGAAGATGGTTTGGAGAGTAAGCAATGGAAAAAATTGATATTGAACGTATCCCATGGTAGGTTCATTTCAAATATTCGTTGCATGAAATATTTTTAGGTACTGCACATGCCAATGGATTACATTCGGTGATACCAATAAATGTAGTGAACAATATGGGTATATGGAATGATGTGGATTGTGATTTAGAGAGTCAAACATGCATGAGATAGTATAAGTGATAGTGATGTTGATGTTGATGTTGATGATATAATGATGCAAACTAGATCAAAGGTGTACATCTCTATGATATATTGATCAAAGGAATTCAATGATGCATATAATAGTATGTAGGAAATAAAATGTTACAACTAATCATTATGCATCATGTAACATGGATTAGATAACTGAGCATGCATAGAACTATATATTTTTCAAGTCTGATCTTGACCATTAAACTAATGTTGATACCAAGCCAAAACTAATCATTATATGAAAATAGCTATAGGTTAGGTCATCACTCTTTATAAAGATAGATGCAATGATAAATTTATAAAACCAATGGAATGTAATCTCATAGGGATGATATTCACCCAATATATCCAATTTTGAAAATGCCAAATAAGACACTATACAACCATTACAGTGAGGGTACATCTATCTGTAAATCATGCCTAAAGAACTAATATCTCTATAAACTCAATTATAATGGCTTCAACTCATAATTTTGAGTCAATCATATAAAAAATGACATTACCTCATTTGCATTCTTATTCTTCCATCTCAAAAAATGAAACATTGCTTTGATACTAATAATAGATATTTTAGGAGCTATATGCAAATAATTAACTCATGCAGAGGAGCCAAATACAAAAATATTAATGAATACTTTTAATCACACAATAATAATATATTTATCTATTAAATTCATTCAAGCATTACACACATATCTAAGAAATATTTTTTATATAGTCATGGAGCTCTTCTCTTGAATACACTCTTAACTAAATCCCTATTAAGACTCATAAATCTATATGCAATAGATTATTGTTACATACAAAAATATAACTCTAAACTATTATATTCTAATAACCAAATTTAAAATAATAATTGAAGTACTATTTACCTAATGTAAATAATAATCTCCAACACATTCACCATTTGACATCCCTCAAAATTAAAATTTTGTGGTAGACAAATGCAGCCCTTAAGAAAATCTTCTCATTCTTAAGGGGGGAAAATGGTACAAACTTTGCATAGCCATTCTACACAAACCATTATGGGTAAATATGAGCCATAAGATCATATATCTACATGATAAATTAATATAAGCATCCCAAATAGGATTATATTACACTCATAGTGAGGAAGAAATGTCCACACATTTCATCTCATAGTAAAACTTTATTTAGGCACCAAAAATTGCTTAGTATAATGCACAACTTTTGAATTGCATGCCCATGTGAAAAACTATCTTTGTGGTCATGTATAGATCAGAATATAAATGTAATAATTATTTTTTCCACCCTCCATCAACACCTAGAATCAAAGTAATTAGGTGAAAAATGCATCCCTTAAGATAATCTTCTTGTTCTTAAGGGGAAAAACAAAACAAAATTTATGCAATTAGTTCACCAATAGTCCTCTACACATCCCATAAGATTTAATGATAGATAACATGTACTATTTTTAGTTATTTTTTTTTGTTTCAATAATATAGTACTATCTAATTAGGACACCAACCACATGAAGGTGGAAGCTCGTCTGGTACCATTAATCTACATTAGATGTGTTAGTAATGATTATAAACATAATTATTTACATAATGAACAAAAATTATAAATTAAAATACACTGAATAAAATTAAAAATTTAACTTGGATTGAATATTAAACTTACTAGGTCATTCCAACTTACCTTTAGGATCAACTCTATTTTAAGTCTTTCAAGTGTTGCTTCATGCTTGAATTCACAAAATTTTCACAATTTATTTTTTGTGAGGATTTACATGTAGTTGTTTAAACATTTTTTAATATGTATGTTTGTTTACGATTAAATGGGTGGTAAATATTATACACAATGATGAATAAAACTATTCTATATCAAGAAAATTAATTGAAAACTTAGATAAATGATTAATCTAAATTAAAATGCTAAGTTATGTTAAAAATATAAATTACACTCAAAAAATTAGTTTGATTGCATAAACATGAACAAGAGACAATACTCAGCTTATTTAAAAATACATAGGTAAATATAAGAAGTGAAAAAGTGGAAATAGGTAGGGAAAAAGTAGGATCCAATCATCAGATTTTAGAAATATTTTTTTGGAGGCCTTGACACTTATGTTAGCCTTGGGACACTTGCATCAATGCATGAGTCTTGATCCCAATCAAACTATCTGGTATAAAATATTTGATGTATTATAGAGTGACCACTAGAAACTTTTTAGGTTATTTTATCACCATTATACTGATATATTTTATTCATGTGAACAGGCTGTCAATGACTATTTTAAGATCAAATCTTATCTCTTCACCTTAAGTATTAATACGTTGATAAAAATGGGTTAGTGGGATCATAGTGTTGAGTTAACCTCACGGAACCCTCTATCAATTAATACTTCTTTGTATCCAATACTATAAGGAGGATTTAAACATATGTAGTTTTCCCCTAGGTGTTATATTATGTGTGCACAAGGGTAAAATATTCTATATACAAGGGCATGAAATTATATAGCTAGTAATTTCACAATAATGCTCATGGAATATCATTTGAGTGATTCAAGCCAATAATATGACTGCTCCTATGATTAATATGAAAATAGGAAAAAATAGGGCAGTAGAACTTAGTTGTGGAATAAATTTAATGATTTTGAATAGGTCCTTATTTGGTGTTTGTTAGATGAATAATGAGTAGGATTTGATTTATATTTATACCACACCTTTTGTAAATATCTCATGGTAAGGTTAAATAAAACAAATGGGATAAACCATAGGATTTAAAATATTTGAAAATTAGATGAATTTTGAGGACTAGACACTTGATAAAAATCTAAAATACTTACATTGACACATGTCCCTATGTGAGATGCAAGTGTTCTAAAGGATAGGAAGTAGTTGAGGATCTAAAAATAAAAGTGAAGGGTAAATATCAATTTTTAATATTTTTGTATAGTTCAGGAGATATGGGTCATAAAAAATGATGGGGTTAGATCATAATATAAGCAATTAGGCACAATGAGATGGCAAGTGTGAGTCTTTTAAAAATAGGGAGGTCTAGAACTAAAGAGTAGAGCCATGATAGTTATTTGTCAAGTATACAAGACTAATATGTTATATAAATCAGATTTTAGTATCTACATTTGACACCCCTCCCTTTAATCTAGTAATTCATAAGGATGAAACTACTAGTTAATGGAAAGAAATGCATACCTTGGTTTGTATAATAAGCCTTGCATTTACGTGAGCCAAAATTGAGTGTTTTATGGATTATGACCTATAAAAAGAACATGTTACATTATAAATCAATGCATAAAATATAAAATTTTACATATTTGAAATTCTTGAAAATAAATAGAGTAAGGAAGGAGAACACATATTTTCAACTTAACCATGTTGCCCCTTTGTACCTTGACTAGGAAAATATGCTTCATTATGAAGCATTTGAGATGTGAGGGATTCAAAAATAAACCTTGAAAATTTGAAGAGGGATATTGGAAGGTAACTATGCCCTCAAAATGGTGCAAGGGTGAGTAGTGACATGGCTATTGAGATCATTGAATTTAATCACAAAAGTCAAGTGACAGTACAATAAATATCAAGTTAAGTGGTATAACCAAATCAAATTAAAAAGTGGAGGTAGTGTTATGATATTGAGGTATTTTAATATCAACAATATTACTAAAAGGAACCAAATTATATAGACATAAAAGGCTCAAAATGGTACTTCATGGTGAAAATGGTGATTCTTGGTAATTAAGTTTAAATATGTATTTGAATTTTTTGGTGTACATGCATGGAATATGTACATATAATGTTTCTCAATATGAATTATTATATAAAATTATAACCTATACTCTATAAATATGTATAATATCTATCAAAATTATGAAAAACTCTTCCCAAATCAAAATCTATGTAATGCGTATAGGATTCTGACCCAAGTGTATATCTAAATAATGTAAGCTGTAATGAAACTCTATAAATTATGAAAATTGTATAAGAGTGGAGGTCATTATATATGAAATTTACCCACTAATATTCCCCCTTTTTAGGCGAGGTTAATGAAATCTAGTACTTTCCTTACCTCAAAAGGATAAGATAACTATGTAATATGTGTACGAATCATGTAGCAAATAGGATTAACATGTATAAGTAGATATATTAACGAAGATCTCACTATGTGATAAAAAAAATCCCTTTGATGTATGATATAGATCATGTAAACACCCATAAATCAATAGTACAAGCTCAGATGACAATCAAACACACCACCAAGAGCACTCAATGTCACACAAAAGTGGTCTAAGGAGACAAAAAATAATAGACATATTCAAATGCTACACACTCAAAGGAATGACATATTAAAATGTATAAATAACAAAATAAATTAATATATAATGAAATAGGTTCCAAAAATCAAGGAAAATATTCAAATGTTCCATAAACAATTCAATAAAAATAAATAAAAAGACACTTAAATAAGTGATAATGTGAAGTATAAGAAACTAACATAAACATATCATACTAGTCCCTTCATGTATATGTTCATAAAAAATATCATGTTATATAACATATAAAGTACACTATTAAATATGTAATCATGAGTATACACATGTGTAAGAATTAATATATAAGATCAACACGATAATATAGAAATGATCATAAAATAATATAACTTATATCAATTGTGGTCATTGAAGAAAATATCCCCAACATAGTGTGTTAAGTGGGAAGATGAAAGGTCCAACATAAATATGTGCAAGTATCATGGTTATAATTTATGCTTATATCAAAATAAAGTGTTCATGAAATAAATTTGTATAGAAATGATATGATATCCACTAACTTAAAGTAAACAATGCATATGCCAAGGAGCTAGTAAACATGTGAAAGCTAAATGTTTTTGTATTTTAAAATTTATTTGTATGTTTTTTGTATTTTATAGAATATTTGATTTTTTTTGGATTGTTTGATTTGGTTTGGTAAATAGGTGTTTAATTAATCATGTTTGACATGATTAGATAATTTTTAGTGTAAAAGGTTCATAACATGCTCCTCTTCACTCCTTACTTGCTTAATAGAATTGACATCACCAATGTGTGGTGTGTGAACACATCTTCCCTTGTAAGAAAATGAAATACCTTATTGGTTTTGATATATTTTAGCTTAAATTTGGTATAGCCAAAATTTACCCAATGTAAAATTGTGTTGATTTATATACGGCATGGCCCACACTTTCATTTGGACAACACATAGACCACAAGTGACTATTAATATTAGATATCCCAATGAGTTCTTCCAACTTCATTTATGATGTAAGTATTTGATACTATAATTGGGTTGTGATAAATGCATTTAATTAATAAATGTTTTTTTATCTATAGGATCAATATGGTTATGTTGAAAATAAGCTCCACCTATGAATAATGTAATCATTAAATCCTTTTGGTGAGGATGTTTGTTGTTTGGTGTAATTTCAATGGTTGTTGAGTATGTCCCACTGGTATTGGTCCCATATTAAGTATTTTTTTGAAAATGTGTCATATATATATTTGGAATGCCACATGTTTTTTCATTATATTCTCTTGGAAATTATTTTCAAACTTATGCATCATGAACAAAGTGTTTGTACTTTGTAGGCGATATATTTAATTCTTTATTATATTTGAGTAGGAGACAAGCAAATCTATTTACATCGACATATTGGCGGGTAAATGAGGTAAAAAATTTAAGTAATGACATTTCCTTTAGTGGAGGAGTAAGACCTATAATAAATAGGAATTATAGTTCCAAATTTGAAGGTCAATATGCTAAGGAGTATGATGAATTTTTAAATCAAATAACATAACTTAAAAAGATTCATCACATGTTTTTTTAAGTTTTAAAAATGTTCCAATGTAATTTTTGGTACATTGTGTATCTTAAAGGCCAAGAAGAAAATATATTATAGTTTATTAAATGTAGTTAATGAACCATTTGGTAAACTATGGAACCAAATGTAAGTTTCATATGCAAGGCTCATATGGAATGATTTTAACAATATTCACCCATATTAACCAAATTTTCAAAAGAATGTACATATTGAATTATATGTTTGGAAATATCTTCATGGCCTAAAAATGAAGGTAATATTGGCATGATGAAATATTTTAGATAAGGATATTCAAATACACATTTTGTAAGAGGTTGATTTTGGATAATGTTATCATTAGCAGTAGCAGTTTAAGATGACTTTTTTACTTTTAGAAGTGAAACTTACCTTTGGATATATACTATAATACTGATCATAGAAATAAGATACGTATTAATAATTATTAAATTTTATAAAAATGTAATCATTGGTTGTAATTCACCATCTATTTGGAACATATGAAGAATGGATATTTCATCATTATAAGCAATTTGTTTGATATTTTCACCACTTGAAACACTTGGATATTTTGCTAATGGATCTTCACTTGAAAGTGTTGGAAATTTTTGGTAATGGTATATCATTTTAAAAAATTATAACCTTTGATAAAATGCAATGATTCAAAACTTTGGAATAGTTGGTGATTGAAAATTATTTGGAAATGTTACAACCTTCACTAGGTGTGCACTATTTTGAGTTTGCAATGAAGCCATGATATCATCATGAATATTATGAAAAATTTCATGATAAAAATATGGAATATTTTTATTATCATTATTAATAATGAGTATATTATTTGGAATTTAGGAACCTTTAGTAATTTTCTTCTTTTACATGGAAAAACATTCCCATCATTTGATGTTCATAAGGAGGTCATGGCATCCTTTTGAACATTATGAAAATTTTGATGATTAAACAAGGAAAAATTTGGACCATAAATATCCAAATTTGTTTTAAGAGGGTGAGGAACATGTTGATGATCTCCATGATGTGATGGCCTACTAGTTGACCAATTTTGACCCTACAGGTCAAATTGGGACCCCTATAGGTAAAAACTTGACCTTTAGGTATTTTTAGGGGTCTAATATTTTGTCATAGGGTGTATTATAAGTATTTTTATGTCATCCCATGTCATATTAGCCTTGGTCATTAGTAATTTTAATCCTTATGTCTTTTAGAGTCATTTTAGAGGTCATAAATGGAACATTAAATGAGTTGTACAACATCCTTGGGTAAATTAAGGGTTTAAAAAGGTGATTTTAAGTGACATGTGTCCTATTATTCCTTAGTCAACTATTTATAACTAAAAAGTGGTAGGTTCTTTAGAAGAAAGAGAAAATTTCTTGAAAAAATGAGGAGTTTAGCACTTTTATGGCCCATAAAAGAGTGTGACATGGGGGAAAAGGTTGTGAGATGACTCTTTAGATTATTTAGACTCATTTCCATGATTGAAATACTCTAGAAGTTCCAAATTTGAGCTAAAACCATTCTACTCTTTCTTTGCCCTTTTAGACACACACAACAAGTTAGTAGGTTTATGCTTGGTACAACCAGCAGAAGAGGTTTTAGGAAAAATGTTTCTAGGGGTATCTTATAAACTTAGTCATATTAAATTTTATGTTTGGTTACATAATAGTGATGGTTTTTTCTTTATGAACCATTCTTAAGTAGACTATCTAATTTGCTTTCTAATCTATGCATCCTATAGGTTTTGATCTTATTTGGAAAAGTCTGTACAATCCAACTAATGATGTTGGTTCTCTCCTCAAATTATATCCATGCTTGGTTTAGTGTTTAAAAATGTTTTCATGAGAAAATCATCTTAGGTTTGTAGATTGGTCTCATTAAAAGATAACAGGCAGGTTTCTACCATTTGTAGGATATTCATGCTTTGATAGTGGGTTTTAAGGGTGAAAATAGGTTGGTTTACATGTTTTCAATGTCCTATTTGTAAAATTAACCTTTAAACCTATTTTTCCAAAGTAATATTCATGGAATTATAGTCATATACAGCATATACATTCATACAGCCATGAATGTAGGTCTGTAGGCATCTCTTGGAAGGATATCTTATTGGAATAGAGGTTTTGAGACTTTTTTCAATACCTTGATAGTGATAAACATGAATTTTAATAATTATTAAGGAGCTCAGGTTTTTTCATGAAACCATTCACTATGCACATTACATCAGTCCTACTTACTACCTGCATACAACTCAACATACACCTATAGGTGCCCTCATTGAACTAATCATGTTGAGAAGGAGATTTTGAGATGAAAAAGGTTTTGATAATTAAATGAGTCTATTTGGAATCATTGAAAGAGCTCAAAACTCATTTGAATCTCATAAATAATGTATTCTTCCAACTTACTCATCTTTATTGCCTATATGTGCAAATGGCCACCTACATGTGGCTTAACAGAGAGCTAATTAGTCATTTTATACCATTGAAACTAGTGATGGAACTCATTTTAAAGTAATATTGTGAATTAAGATCATAAAAAACCTATTTGTAAAGCTATATTTCTAGGAAAAGGTGAAGGGTCACTTCCAAAGGCAATGACTATGTATTCATGGATCAAATCCCTAAAATAGGAAAATAGAGGTCCAAGATATTTTGCCAAAGTCATAAAACAAGGTTGATAAGATATTTGGGGTATGTAAATGAATAAAACTTGTATATTAAACACATAAAAAGAGCCATGAAAAAGATGAATGGCAGATGACTAAGGGAAGATGGTTGTTAGAAGGCCTAAAGATGCACTTTTATGCACTATTTTTAGGCAGTAACATCTATATTTTTGAGCCCCAAAGAGACTTTACACCTCAAGGTTGAAATACAAACCATGTTTCATGATGGAATAGTTTTATATGGTTTAATATGGCATTAAAGACATAAGGATCATTTAAAGAGGATCATATATTGTGTTTTAGGCCCCACATACACCTATAGGTGTGCCTAATTCCAAAAATGACTCGCCTACAATAGAATGTTAACCTCTACATCACCTATTGTAGGGGCATAAGCATAGATATATCAACTTTAGTTGATGTAAGGTGACTCCAAAATACCTCATATGATATCCAAAAGAGCATGACACATATACCACTATAAATTCACCTACAAGATCATACTTATCCCAACATAGTTGACTATGACAATAGTAAGCAAGTTTGATGGTGTAAACATTGGTATTATATAAGGATGAGACAAATTGATCCAAGAAAATAACAAATTACTCTAGGGATATATAAAGGGGTCTGTATACTTTGTCCTCAAGCTTAAACATATAGGAATACCTACAAGTACCCTCTAAAACAAGAAATACAATTAGAGGTGGAACTCAGTCTTTTCTAGGAAAGGTGTATGGAAGAGTATGTGAGAGGTTGGAGAGAAAAATGAAGATTGGAATCAATACACTATGATCATGATGATATTATATAGATATCATTATAGACATAGAATAGAGAAGGGGCTCTAGATAGGTAATACACATTCCATATGATAGAAACATTGTGCATAGTCTTCTTACCTACAGTCTGTCTTGGGTCTTTAAGGAATTGGAAGGTCAAATCATAATACCAAGGGATGAAATTTGGTTCATAGTTTATCCATAACTTGGATAAGACCCTCTAATATTTTATTGGTTGAGAAAATAGGGGAAGTGGCCTTTGTTTTGTCTCAGACAAAGGGCACTACCCTTATCCATAAACTCTATAATTTTTTAGAGAGGAAATGATCAAGTGAACCAAGAGATATTTAGGACTTGATAGGAGGTGTAATAAGTTAGATAAAACATAAGAAAACATGGAAAACTAATCAAAAAAGGAAGAAATTTAACAAAGGTTATAGTAAAGCCTAAAAGGTACAATTTTATCCTAGTGTTCAAATGTGAAGTCACTTACACTTATAGCCTTAGATATGAATTATAACCTATTGGATCATGTTTATGGGATAATAATAGAGGTGATAAATCTTTAACCTTGTATATGAACCACATAAATAACCATTTTTGGATTAGAACCAACTCAGGCCTACAAGAAATGGAGAAATAAACTTGATAGGCTAAGTTGAAATGCTTACATCTCCTTGGACACTATGCATGGGGATCTAAGAAGTTTGGAGATGTTAAAAAAGGTCCTAAAAATTGATCTTGTGTAATTATTTTGTAATTATAATGTTGCATCTTTATGAATAAAGCTTAAGATCCCAAAGCACTCAAAACTCGTACAAACCCTGGATAAGGACCTGATTAGGAAAATAAGGAAGGAAATGCATCCAAATGAAAAAAAATGGCTTGTAAAATGATTTGATGTTATATAAGACTCTCTAGAGATCATTCCCATATAATTGAATTATTTATTATCTATACAAATAGGGTACATAATTGATTTTTTTGACTATTTTATGCATTGTGTAGGTTCTAGGAGGTTTCAAGGAATGAAATAAAATTTGGGAGGAAGGTATATAATTATCCTAATGATTCATAAAAAATCCTAAGTATGCCTACTAGATCCCTCATCTCAGCTATTCTTAAGTGGCATAGTGAACATGATGGTGAGAAGTGTGAAATATTCAATTGGAAGCATATTTAAGGTGAACCTAAGTAATATAACACCATGAAGGGTCTTAAAAAGTGTCATTAACTTATTTGTATGGATTTTAATGGGAAAATGAATCCAAATTTGACACCAAGTGTACAAGGTGTGTGAAAGAGGAGTTTTATTTGACTATAAATGGTGATAACTTCTTTTGGGACTCATCTTGATGATTAAGAATGCAAGAAAGGCATGAAAATATGTATCCATAATCCCCTTCTCAATGTGATAATTATTTATGATCCTTTTTAGTTATGGGGTGCCCAATGGGACCAAATGATGAAGGTAGTTTTTTGAGCCAGTAAAAAGAACTTAATGCCACATTTCAAGAGTTTCATGCCTTAGATTGACACTCATGCTTTCTTAATTTTCAAGATAAATTTCATATCCTCCTCTCATGCACATATAACTCATTATATTATATTGACACTTGTCCTTGTGACCTTTGGGATTATTTCTTCTCTTTTCTCTCTCTCTCTCAAGTTCTATAAGAACTAGCCATTTTGGTTATTGTAAGCATGTTATACCCTAGTATGGTGAAGCCCTAATCATTTTCATACCAAATATAAATAAAGACTACTAATTTTACCTCTTATATGATTATTCATAGTGTGTTTACTTGAATGATTGATTTTGATTAGTGATGACTATTGATTATTTAACATTATTGTCTCATTATCTCACCTATTTTCAGTTTAAAAGCTTCTTTATATAGGTCATGTGAAGTTTTCTATGAAGCATCAAGGTTGAGTGAGTTATTCTATTCAATGGTTCCATTCTAGGCCTCTTGTCTATTCCTCTTAGTCTAAACCATTCATCACAACCACATAATGAAATATTGATGTGAAAAGATTCATATTAGAGAAGTATATGCTTAGTTAGTGTCTTGGTTTCATGTGTGACATGCAACTGGGTTGTATTAATCAATTAATTTGGTGTATCAACACCTTTAGGATAGTTTAATTTTAGTTTTCTCTCCTTTTTCTTTGTAATCATAGGTGTAGTAGTGATCTAAAAGTGGTACATCAAGGGAGCTAGCCCTATCTATAGATTCACCTCATTCTTAGGCTACCCACAGCCTAGAGGTTTTTAAATTATGCCACTTGGATGAGGAGAGCTGAGACATCTCCTCAAAGGGTGAAAATCCAAGTGATAATAGTTTTTGGCATGCCTGATGGGACTCATTATCTAAGAAGTTAGAAGTTTTTTGGTGTTGTCTTTCAAGACATCAACTTTTGGAGACATCTATCCAAGCATCAATGGCAACTCCAAAGTTACATCAGCTATCAAGTAGATTATGTTTTCCTTTTAAATATTGTTGGTAATTTTTCTTTATGTTTTTGCTTCCTAATGAAGTTTCATGGCTAGTTTTGGTGTTGAGTATTGTTTTAAACAAGTTAGTGAGATATCCCAGGCTTATGGCACTCCATGTCATCCTTTGTATGATTTGTATGATCCTTGTCATGATACTTACTAGCTATAATATGACCCTTATCAACCTTTTCATGAATTTTATCAGACTTATAACTATCCTTCTCAACATCTTGCTCCTCTTTCTCAACCTAATCACTTCTTAAGTTAGTCCATTTTAACTTTAAAGCAAACTTTCTTGGGCTATAAGAGGTACATGATAGATCTTGACACACAAAGGGGACATGGTCAAGATGTTCCTAGTAATCTCATTCATAAGGTGAGAGATACATTAGATTTTATTAAAAGAGAGTGTGCACCTATTGAGAGAGCGAATTGGCAAAGGCTCACAAGTGATATGCTAGATGTGGTGGCTTAGTTTCATCCTTAGAAGATAAGATAAAAATTCATGAAGAGTAGCCTCACCAAATATATTATCCCTCATATCTACCTCCCCAATATTGATATCAATCCTACTTGATTCCTACTCATGAATCCAATCAAGATTATCAAAGTCATCTTTTTCCCAATTAGCTGGAAGAGAGAGTTGGAAAGACAAACCTTATTTTTGAAGTAAACCTTGGTAGGTAGATTGAGTTAGATAATAAGCATACGAAGTAGTCCATCTTATTAGAAAACCAAGTAGAATATAATCCCTCATTTACCTCTCCCACTACATCCCCACCATAATAAGAGACTTCTAGATATGAAATCCTAAGTGGAGACAAGGTGGAGAATCTAAACCTAAGGAGATCCCAAGTTTCTTGAATACTTCATCAACTCCTCAAATTGAATCACTACTATTTTCACTTGGATATGTACCCTTTGAGGAGATTAAAAGGCTCTCCTCATCTAAGTGGCATAATAAAATCACCTCTAGTCTTGCGGGTAGCCTAAGGAATGAGGTGAGTCTCTAGATAGGGCAAGCTCCCTTGATGTACCATTATGGATTGCAACTAAGATTAACTTTGGAGGGTGAAAAGGGAGGAAAAAACTAAAAGTAAAGATAAACTAATGGAGGTGATAGTAAACTTAGGGAGATCCATTTTCATAATAATAAGTTTGGGAATAGTGGATTGTGCTTTATGAATCATTTGTTTGAAGTTGACCTTCCAAAATTGTCTATCAATCTATGCACCCTTCAGGTTCTAGTCTTGTTTGTGAAAATTCATATAATCCACTTATTTATTTTGGTTCCATATTATGTTGGATTGATAATATAATGGATTCCATAGTTTATTTAATGTTTTAAAGAGTTTATATGAGTAAAATACCTCAGTTTGTAGGTGTAAGTCATTG
>JARHVA010003248.1:1340000-1342500 GCA_037957365.1 Torreya grandis
TTGTTTGGTCTCAAGTGTAATATGCATATGGTTGGATGTCATAAATCAATTTGTTATATCACCTCCATTATTTTATCTTTTATTTCAATTTATTTCTCCCTTTTCATCCTCCAAAGTTATTTTTAGTTACAATCCATAGTGGTACATCAAGGGATCTAGCCTTATCTAGAGACTCACCTCATTCCTTAGGATGCTAACAAGTCTAGAGATGATTCCATTGTGCCATTTGGATGAGGAGAGAATTTTAATCTCCTCAAAGGGTTCATATATAAGAGATAATATTTTTTGGCATGCCCAGTGGGACTTTTGTTCCAAGAGGTTGAGAAATTTTTGGTGTTGTCTCTAAAAAATTATCCTTTAGAGGCATCTCTCAAAGCATCAATGGTGACTCTGAAGTTGTATCAACTGGTCAAGAAACCTAGGTATTCCATTTGAATATTGTTGATATTCATTCATTTTTATCTTGTTTCCTAATGAATTTTCATGGCTGACTTTGGATTTGAGTTGTATTCCATACAAGTTGGTGAAACCTTCCAAGCTTATGCCATTTCCCATCAATGTGAACAAGTTCTCAATGAGCCTTGGTGTGACTATACTTAGCTTTTTCATGAAATGTATCAATCATTAAATCATCCTTTCTGTGAACCACACTTTAACCCTCAATAACCCTATAATCCATGGCATTCCTATAGTCATTCATTTCCCTCTCCATATGGACATCATGTTGTTGGAATATTTTATGAGAATGGCTACCAAGAAACACCTATCTATCAGCCTCAATATGAGCCCTATCATTCATTTCATGATGCCTATCAGCCTCAAGAGTGTTCTTATCATCATTATCATATGAAAGAAGAGGTTTCCCTTGATTTTACACAAGGATACCATTGACAAAATATAGCCCTTGCTCATGTAGATTCTACTCCTAATTAGCCCAAAAATTTACTTCCATTAGAACTCACTATTGATTTCCTCTTTTCCAAACCCATTCATAAGATTTATCATTCATCCCAAACTCCATATCCAACCCCATAACCTTCCACTACATCTCATAATCTATCTCCTTCACCCCAAATCCATGAGCCTCTCCATCAAGCCTCCACTTCATTTCTCTTTAAAGAGGAACCTATCTTGAGAGAAGTAAGTAAAGAAGAACAAATTCAATTCATAGATGATCAAGAGACTCTCATGAGTGATTTTTAGGAAGAGATCACCATAGGTCCCTTTGTGAAAAAAAGGATAATCCAATAGCTAATGTCTCTATGTTTGAAGGGATGTGTGTCCTTGAAAAAACCCCTATATTTCATCTTCAATCTAAATTTGAGTTCTATGTGCCACCTCCACTAACTAGCTCATCTTGTCCTTACCCTATGACTCTTTTCCTTGATATACCTATGGTATGGGAGCCTAAGGAGGATCAAATCATTGACAAAGAAAGAAATCTCTTATTTGAATAAAACCTACCTCCTTGGTATCCTCATTGGGCTAGATCACCTGATTTCAAAATACCTAGCCTTGGCATCACCATAAAGGAGAAGGAGATGGAATATCTTGCAGCCCTTGAAGAAGATTATACATCTAATTAAAAAGTTTAATATTATAATCATAAGAATGAAGTGGAATGTATTATCAAGGATGAATAATACCTTCAATTAATCCCTCAAGAGGTGGCATTCCTAGATGAGTTTCATGAAACCAAGGTAGAAGAAGTAGCTCTTGAAGATGATCATGAGAAAGAAGATATATGGCAAAAAAAATTCCATGTGAAAATAATTTGATGATTTGGTTGAAGTTTATTCTTATCCAAGAGATTTCATAGCTAATTATAACCCAATCTTGTTGATGAGTCTAATGAATATGAGTTTGAGTGTGCATTCAAACATAAAGATGGAGCTCTTTCTACTGGTCAAGAACCAACTATCATGAAGCCAATTGATGATGTAATAAATCTTTAATAAAATCATCTTGATGACATCATACATCAAGAAGAGAAGATGGTATAGGTAGTGGTTCTAGATGATAAAGAGGACAAGGATGATTGACATCTACAAATGGAGTTACTTCAATAACTTGAAGAACTTTGTCAAATTGAAGGCCAAGTGTATGATAAGGTAAAAGAAGAGGTTTCCATGGAATACAATTATCAATATTGGATAGAGTTTTTAAATCTCCTTAATGATATAGAAGAGCTTGTAGCTGAGAAGAAGCCTAATCTTGTTAGGAACACCATGGAAGATAAGAGGGTATGCCTTGCTCAATCATCATTTGAGATTACAATTGAGGATATACATGATAAGGTCAAAGATGTTTAGATGCAAGAGGAGTAATTTTACATTTAAAAATTGTTTTAATATGGTCTACTTGAGAGTAGGACAATTAAAATGCCAAAGAACAAGTCTAATCCATAAATAATCCAATCCAAGAAGAAGCATGTTTTGCACCATGTTTCATCTCATGAAGAAGGTGCTTCTTAAAAATTTCCCTTTTATCTAGGAGGGAA